>JAMPIV010013028.1:0-138074 GCA_024509875.1 Oreohelix idahoensis | reverse complement strand
GGTACATGAATAGGGCATTTTACATTCCTTCTCATTCAAATCCATCAAACTTCTTCTTATATCTTGGGTGAACATATCAATGTATTCTCATTCTTATAGTAGTTTTGTTTTCTTTTGTAGCTTATAGTTCATTACGTTCTGCCTCTCCTGAGGTGAAATGGGTTTCATCATAATTTATAAGTACTTGCTGAAACATTTTACAATCAACGAATATCGAGCACTCTACTTACTGCTTTCCAAAGAAATAAATCTGAATTACAATAACTCTTGTAATGCACAACAGCATGATTATAACTGATGAACAAATCAGTTACTTCAAGTTGAAAAATCCTCAACAGACAGAAAAAACCAGGAGGACGTCTTTCTGCTTCACATCATTTTGCTAAACTAAACCTACTAAAAATTACTGCCGGCAAGCTTGGGTCATCTTGAGCTCAACCATTGGATAAAACCAATCACGTGACCCCCGCTAAAAAATAACCTGCATTTGTTACCCACGCCTACCATAGTGTTCCCTCTTTTTATTTTAGTTAAGATTGTATGGTCTGTTTCTAACAAAATGGTAGTTATACGGCCACAAATTCTCTGAATCTTTTGGCCGAATACCATCACCAACCAAGAACTGCTTACTCAGAACAAACAAGAGGACATGCACACCATCATAGCTGGCAGACGCTGGAGTTGGGTTGGCCCCATTCTTAGTAGAAACCCCGTTTCTATCATAAGAACAGCTATGTTATGGACCCCTGAAGGAAAGCGAAAGAGAGGCCGACCAAAAACAACCTGGCAGCGAACTCTGGAAGCCGAGATATAAAGAATGAACCAGAGCTAGGGCTCTACACAAAGGATGGCCACCGACCGAGCTAAGTGGAAGCAGTTTGTTGCTGCACCACGAAATGCCACCAGGCGTGATGGCCACTGACTGCTCTGACAGAATCAAAGAAGAATTCTACGCAAGCAGCCATTTATGAAAGTCAGTAACTTTTTGATTTTTGTTCTCCATGACTTTTGACTTCGAGATGTTTTTTCATACACATCATTAAAGCAGTTAATCAGAAATAGTCCACAAGCCATCCGTCAGTCACATGTGTTTTAGCCCTTTCACTTCATTGACACTCTTGCGGTGGGCTCACTTGTGTATCATCGTCCTGTTACTGTAGCCGGGGCAGGTGTTCCTTAGGACTGGAACGGCACCATATTACCTTCATGTGGCAGTGCCGGTATATGCAGTATTTTCAGTTTACTTTACAGAGAGCAGATGTTTAACTGGCCTAATCACCAGAGATTTAGATTTCTCTCTTAAATTTGTGTTACCAGGTTCGATTTTCTTCTCTTAGGTGTTGATGTAGCGAATTTAATTGAAATGGATAGATTTCGTATCTAGATCTCAAAACTGTAGTAATTCACCTTTTCAACAGCGTTCGATTTCATGCAAAACTTTTAATATCTTTCAGCATGAAACTTAAAATTTCAACAAAGTCTGGAATTCAGAACATTTTTACAATAATAAGTATAATAAAATTCTATCATCTCATCAGATGCTTTCATCGATGCAAAAATCCCTTTTTGCATCCTTGTCTCGTAGGCCTACTCAATTGTCAAATATGGCGAACCTTCTCATTCCACCGTGTTCCTTTTTTTAAGTTACAGTCTTATTTTAGGTTCGACGACATTTACCCATCTCCTCAGATTTGTCCTTGATTTCTTTATAATCATAAGCATTCCTTGAGTTAAATGCTTTCCAACACAAGAATATTTTCTACTCTACATGGTTTGAGGTGTAAGACTATTTTTTTGCAAATTGACTCAAATCCTCGAACCTAGTTCTGCTGCGACTAGGGTTGGGAGCTCTATTCAAAATACATATTTAACGATTGTCACTACTTACGCCAGTAAGAAATATATATATATAACCACTCAATGTCCTGAAATACACATTTTATAAGAAATGTTGAAGTTTGATTTGCTCAAACTAAGAAATATGTAGAGCTGGACCAGATACGACCTCTTGAGTTGCGCTCTTTCATTCTACTGCCAAATGGCGTCGTTGTTCCACTTTCCCCGGGGTAAATCTGAGCTATCCGATTGGTCAGGGGAAATCACCCAATTATTAGAAATGGCGTGTAGAAGCGACTCTACCCTAAATATGTGACACTATTTATTATTTTCTGTTTCTCATAAAATATAAAATTATGGGGTGGTCTGTGCTTCCTCTGTCTTGTAAGAATATAGTCTGTTTCCAAAGGAACAACTATGTACACGGCCACATATAGATCCCGGGGCTCCGCAAATGTATCCCGTAGGGAGACATTTGAGTACTATCAATAACAAAAATCCATCCCCAAAATTTCTAAGTTCAAAAAAAAATTTTCAGAAAAATTTAAAGTTCAAAAATTTTTCTAAGTCCAAAAATATTTCCAAAAAATTTAATCTAATTCCTATACTGGGGTCCTATGTCTATATGAGGTCGTCTGCTATGTAAAAAAAAAACTAGTAGTGGACATCAACTTCAAAAAGTGTAACTTATTCATCACATCATAATATTTTTCACCAGATTTACAAATTGGCAACACTGCCCAACAAAATCTGCAAAACACTCATAAGGTCATCACTAAAAAAAATGTGACGAGTGGCAACACTGGGGAATGAACAATAAACTATCTTATTTGCAGAACTTGGCTGGATTATCATAATCTATTACATTTCATTCAAAAATATAGTTGATTACATTCTCTTGGATGTGGTAGGGGTGTTATCTCTTTTCTGTACTGTTATTTGCTCCATATTAAAAGCCTGCAAGTACTAAAAAAAAATCTTTTTTTTTCTGGCGTACTTATTTATTCTATTTCCCAAGTACTCTGCAATATCCTTAGAAATGTCCAAAATCTCTAATTCCTATGGTAATGGCAATCCACTTTCATAGAATAGCCAATGTTTTCATGGGTACTCATCATCTTCTTCTTCTTTTTTTTTTTTTTTTTTTTGTGAATGAGCCACTTGCTCATTATTACATGTAGAAAACATCTCTAAACATAATATGCATATTTATCAGACGATAATACGACCAGCATCATTTTTATAAGTAATCATTTTTCACAATAAAAGCATTGAAACCTCATGGCTTATCCTTATTTATCTATCTGAATGTTTCCTTGTTATAGACATTTTCTAAATGGTAAGTGTATAAATTCGTTCTAAGTCCGTCACTGTAGAAAATGTTCTATATTACATTTTTTTTTTTTTTTTTTTTTTTTTTAAATATGTGATGTTTGTCTCCAATATCCGTACGTCTGGTGGTGATCCTGTCCATTAGTCAGTTATTTCTAATCATTCCTTCTTTTCTGTCAATACAGTATTTTTTTTTTTTTGAACTCTTCCCTAGAAATATTATTTTATATATATATTTATTCTTCAAAGATCTTCTTTGACTTCCCATACATCAATTTTCAAACATCACATTATTCAGCAACCAACAGACGAATGTGTTACTATCATATTATGAAATATAAGGGAAAAGAAAAATATAGTTTCCAAATCATCATGAATTTTCTACATTGGGTTCCGTATTACTTTATTTTCTCTTTTAAGACAACTGCTTATACTCTTGACAATATGTATCCATGTTGTCACTCTCGAGGCATCCTTGTATACAATTTATATTTGTCTCCTTTTTTTTTTTTTCATAACACCAATGTATCATTTATGGTGTTCCAATATCATTGTATCTATTCTAGTCCTCCTGTTATCTTGAGAATTCATCCTTAGTAACTCCCTATGTACCTTATCTAGCAATACCTTTATGCAAAACACATCAAACAATTATTTATGGAACTATCAACTGAGATGTAAGAACTTTTGACAATATGAGATGAAAAAAAAATTTTGGGGTCATCACTCAAAAAAAAATGTGACATAGAAAGGAAGAAAATAATCAATTGATCGTGAGGAATCTACAATATTCTCGTAAGACAAAGTTCCTGGCACTCTGACTACTATTTATCCATATTATTTCTGGTTATCCTTGCATACAGTGTACCATTTCCATTTTCTTTATAAGTCCAATTCCTCGCTCATGGTGCTCCAATATTTAAAATGTGGATCCTTCCTATTCCTCTTATTCTGTACTGGAAATATATCCTTATTAATTGTCCATGTACTATATTTGCGAATATTTATCATCAATATATCAACTAATCATTTATAGAACTATTAACATAAATGTCTAGACTTTACCAAAACATGAACAAAAACATGTCTTTTTACATCATCATCATGTGACATATTCTTTCCAGAACGTTGTCTCCATTACAGCTGCTCTGAACGCATCACGATTCTGGGCAAGTCGACCTGCATCAGCCAAAGACAAGTTCAGACTCTCTGTGATGTCCTGGGTCCACCGTCGTCTAGGTCGACCCCTTCCCCTTTTTTCAGGGACCATGCCTTCCATCACTGTTTTTTCCAGACTATTATGTCTTTTTTATATGACCGAAAAATTTCAGCTTCCTTATTGCGATGGTATTTAGGAGCCAATGTTCCTGTACGTTTAGTGAGTGCAGTACTTCTCTGTTGGTCTTTTTTTCTGTCCAGGGTATTCTCAACATCCTTCTGTAGCATTTCATTTCGAATGATGTAATCTTTTTTGCAACTGTTTTATTGAGTGTCCAAGTCTCGCAGCCGTATGTTGCTACTGGGAATATACATGCTCTGATCAGTTGTAACTTTGTTTCTTTGCTTGTGCCTTGCCATAGGTTTTTCATCTGTATTAGCTTATGTGAAGCAATTGCAAGTCTTCTTTTAATTTCTACTGCACAGTCGCCAGAGCTGTTAATGATTGATCCTAAGTATTCGAATTCATTGACACTTTCCAGTTCTTCGTTATCAATTTCAATTTCTGGTTTGGTCTTTACTTTGTCTGTTGTCAATACTTTGGTCTTCTTGGTGTTTAAGTATAGATTCTGGGCCTCGCTGTGTTTTTTTGGTGGACAGAAGTAATTGTTCAAGTCCTTTTGGGTTGGTCGATAGGAGGACTGTGTCGTCAGCATATCTGATTTCCGGGATCTGGTACCCGCCGATGTTAAATGAGTCAAACTCTGTGTGTTCTTGGTCATCTCTTACGTTTCTCATGATATTCTCGGCATAAATGTTAAACAGGTAAGGGGAAAGGGTACAGCCTTGTCTTACTCCTTTCTGTACTTCAAACCATTCTGATGTTTCCCCCTCTATTCTTACGGCTGCCTGTTGTTCTTGGTACAGCAGTGCGATGAGTTGTATAAGGTGGTTTGGAAATCCCATATTTTTCATAATAGCCCATAACTGCTGATGTTGTACACAATCGAAAGCTTTGGTGTAATCAATGAAACAAGTATGTAGGTCAACGTTGAATTCTCTACACTTTTCTATGATGATCCTCATGTTGAATATATGATCTCTAGTGCCTCTACCTGGTCGAAAACCCGCCTGTACTTCATTTATTTCTGTTTCTAGCTTTTGTTGCATCCTTTTCATTATGATTTGTAAAAGTATTTTGCTGGCATGGCTTATAAGAGCTATAGTTCTGTAGTTTGTGCACAGTTTCAGGTTGCCCTTTTTTTGGCAAGGGTATGTAAATTGATCGTTTCCATTCCTTGGGCCAAATTCCGCTTTGCCAGATCTTGCAGCATAATGCATGGTATATACGAGCGCTGCCTTCTCCTCCTGCCTGTATCATTTCAGCTGTTATTTCATCACAACCAGGAGATTTTCCACTTTTTAAGTGTTTGATTGCATTCCGGACTTCCTCTATGGTAGGTTCTGGTTCACGTTCCGCTTCATTCATGACGTTGTTATCTGCCGCTTTGTTTATTTCCGTATACATTTCTTGACAGTACTCCTTCCATCTGTTCAGAATATCTTTACGTTCTGTTAGAGTGTCGCCTTTCTTGTCGTTTATTGCTCGGGGTGATGATTTAAAGTTGCTGTTTTTCAATGTTCTTACTTCAGAAAACATATTCTTACTCAATCCCTGTTCGCGCATTTCCTCTATTTTCCTGCAGGTGTCGTTTATGTATTGTTGTTTGTCTTGTCTGACTCGTTTTTTAATCTGCTTTGTGTATTCCTTGTACAACTCCTGATTTTCTGTATCTTTTTTGGACTTCATTTTTCTTCTCTCTACCACCAACTTCAGTGTTTCGTCTGAGATGTATTCTCGTCTCTTTATACTTCTTTTAGGAATTAACCTCTGTGCATTTGTAATATATACATCTCTGATGTTATTAGCAAGTTCATCTGGTGTCATTTCCTCCTGTACTGCCATAAGAATGTCAAATTTGTTCTGAATATCGACACTGTACTCTTCTGGTATGGCGCTTGTGTCATAACGTATTACTTTGTCGCTTGTAACGACTTTTTTCAATTTGATCTTGAAGTTTGCAGCAAGAAGTTCATGGTCGGAGTCACAGTCTGCTCCTGGGAACGTCTTGATGGATGAGATACAAGATCGCCACCTTTGTTGTATTAAGATATAATCTATTTGGTTCTTGCTTTTTCCGTCCGGTGACGTCCATGTATATAGTCTTCTAGGGTGTTGCATAAAAAGAGTATTCGTGATGACTAGGTTGTTTTCTAGGCAGAATGTTGTCAAGCGTTCTCCTCTCTCATTTCTCTGGCCCAATCCATAACTTCCTTTCACTCTTTTTTCATGTTCTAATCTTTCGTTTCCAACTTTGGCATTAAAATCTCCCATTATTATCCTAATATCTTGCTTATTTGCTTTCTCTAATGCATTTTGCAGTTCATTGTAAAAATCTTCAATTTCCTGTTCTTCAGCAGCTGCTGTTGGCGCATATGTTTGTATAATTGTGATGTTCTTTCTTTTTTTACATATGTGCAAAATTTCGACACCAACTCTGCCTTCGCTGGTCGAGGGTTAGTCAGAGTTATGTGGTGCCTGTAACATCCGCTGACTACAGCCAGATGGGTGACTTATGGTACTTATAATTCAAAAATCTCATCCGTCAGTTATCTTAAGTGTGGGGCGGGGGTCTATTTCATGGTGTCCTTGACCAAGTTTGCTGCATTTCTAATCTAGATATTCTTTTTTTTTTTTTTTTTTTTCATAGTATCTCCACGATATATCTGTGACATGTCTGTCCTTGGGATAACATTATTTTTTTTTTAATCCAATATCCTCGGGGTGAGCAAATCTCAGTGTGTCCACTTTCATCAATCATTTATTTATTTTCTCTCCTGTAATTCTGGGTATGTTATGAGTATTTTAAATTGTCAATTTATTCCAACTATCTTACAACATTCTGTAATTCGTGATAAGGAATAGTCATTTGTTATACAACAATGTTCATATTACAAAGGCAATAAGCAAAAATCAAAGAGATATCTTCTCCAAAATGCGGATGCATCTCTATTTCCTTTACCTCTGGGCGTAGCAATTATTCAGTCATTATTTTTTTTCTCTATTATTTAATCTCCATTTTGTGGTTCCATGGGATTATCATAATTCATTTGTGTCTCTTGTCTACTGATAATCCTTCAATAATGACTTCAAATATGGTCCTCATATGTGCAACAATCATCTGCTCTGATTTGTTCCATGGTATTCATCAAATATTCTATTATATCCTTGTCTTATCTCGTAACCACGAAAGACTAAGATTATTCCTCCTCCAATGTTAATGTGGGGGATTTTGTGCATAAACATTACAACAAAATCTCAGCTGTGACAACATAAAGTTTCACCTTAATATAAAATGTCATCTTCATCATACATAACCTGTTGCTTCTTCATCTCATGTGTCATTAGTGGTTATCATGCGGTAATGGGGTATTTCATTTGCTAGGTCAGCATGTGCAAATGCTATTTCTTTAACATGGGCAAAGGCATCATCAACAAATAGGTGCAATTTGTTCAATCTGGGGTTAGCATATACTAATGCTCTCAAGGGATTGTTCATTTGCAGAAAATCAGCATGCACAAATGTCATTGGGGTACTTGTGATATCAACAATATTTTGTTGATATCAGGGATCAAGCTGGTGGGGGTATGAGTGGCATAGGGTGATTTATTTATTTTCTTCTTCATCTGCTACCCTCAGGGCAGTCAATGTTTTACAATATTGTCTTATCATCATCAAAATGTGTGTGGGTGGCATATAAACATATAGCATCTTATATAAAAAACATTCTAATTGTTTTTTTTCTTTTGTCTTTTCTGTCTTTTTTTACCATGTTTTTCTTTTTTTTTTTTTTCTTGTGATACAAGTACTAAAGAATGATAAAAATCAATTCACTAAACACTAGATATTCTAATAGTAAATCCTAACCAATAGGGTTGCAAGTAATAGTTTAGGTTAGAATAGAAGGAATGTTGTAGCAGTGTCTGTTGTCAATAAGTGGCGAGGAAAGGGTACATCAAGGATCTCCTGATTACAACATGATTGTAATTCCAAGGAATGAATATGATTGGGATTTTAAAAAATCACAAGTCTAGAATGTCGTCTCAATATAGTGGAAAGGAAAAATAGTAAGTTAAAGATGTTGTAACAGTGGAGTGAAGAAAATCTTACTATAGAGAGTCAAGGTTGGGATATGGAATCTCTTTAGGAGAATGTTTAAAATTCTTGACAGTACTAATATACATCTGGGTCTAAAATAATAATGTACATTTGAAAATAAATAATCCTGTGGAGAAAAATAGCATAACCTACAATACTAGTTTTGGGTATGAATTATGTGCTGTTAAGAGATGTCATAGTAGGAACAGTATGATTGATCAAGGTGGCAGATATCAAGGAGTTTAGCATAATATAGATCAAAGAAATATTAGTATGAGGTAAGAAAAAAAACTACTGGTGTAAAGTGTCTGCATGAAAATGCTGGTGAATGGAGCGTGGAATATGATCAGTTACAAAAGTGGAGATGAATGTTACAACAGAATAGTGTGACACATGTGTTATAGGTAAAGTTGTGTAGCATTCTAAATATTAAGAAAATGTATGTAACTAAATAAGGGTGTCTGTAAACTCGTAACACCGTGTGTTATCAATTGTTTTAACATTTTTATTTCACAATTATGCTATCTAAAGAAAATCCTCCGTGTGCTGGTCTTGATTTCTTTCTGGGCATCAGTATTCTAAGGCTGGAAAAAATAACTTTCTCAGTGAGGCTTTGACATCTTAGTCTGTAAGCAAGTCATTTGAACTGTCAAAAACTGAAAATAGAGTACATGGGGAGAGTTAGTACATTGTTAAAAAGGTTTGTTCACATATGCGTTGACCGTGTTCGGATTTAATAATAATAATAATAAATTCTTTAAGCACCAAACACGGCGCATAAGGCAGAAACCAGTGCTCTCCAGGTTGTTCGTTGTGACGCCACTCCTCTTAGCTCTTGCACATTATTTAGGCCCAACGTTCTTCCTTCTCTTATTATTGTTCTTCTGAGTGTTTTCTTTGGTCTTCCTTTTTTCCTCTTACCCTCAGGAACCCAAGTGAGCGCCTGTAGTGGTATTCTGTTGTTTTGCATTCGTAGGACATGACCGATATATGACCATCGTCTTTTCCTTATATAGTCGGAGACATATTTCTGCCTAGAATCTTCTCTTATTTGTCGATTAGTCTTGAATTCTTTCCAACTGATGTTTCATGAGTTTTCTAAGACATTTGTTCTCGAATGTATTCAGCTTGTTCTCCAATGATTTTGTTATTTTCCAACTCTCACAGCCGTATGTTAACACTGAGATAACATTTGAATTAAACAGACGAAGCTTGGTATGTATATTCAATGATCGTAATTTCCAAATGTTAGATAATCTATTGAAGGCGCTAGCTGCCAAAGCAATTCTAGTATGGATTTCTCTTGTTGTGTCACCCATCCTGAGTCATTTTACTGCCTAAATAATTGAAACTTTCAACTTTCTGTAGTTTTTCCCCGTTCAAGATGATATCAAAGGTCTCGTTAGAAAAGTTCATAGCTTTAGTTTTAGAGGCATTTATTTGGAGACCTATTTTAACCGAGAGATGACACAAATTATTTATTGCTTCTTGGGATTGTCTTGTTGTTGAACTTAAGAATGCTACATCATCTGCGAAATCCAGGTCCCCCAGGAATTTTCCATTTGTCCATTTTATACCCAATTGTTCATTGTGCGTATAGTTTCTCATAACCCAATCAATAGCTATTCCAAAAAGTAGTGGTGACATAATACAGCCTTGTTTCACCCCTGTTTCTACTGTAAACCATTCTGTATTCCCTTTATTTGTTCTAACACAACATCTTGCATTGTCATATAGCGCTTTGATTATATTCACATATTTTGTTGGAAAACCATAGATTGTAAGTATCTTCCACAATGATGGGCGGTGTAGACTATCAAAGGCTTTTTGAAAATCGACGAAGGTGTTAATATTACAATAATAAGTGACGATTGCCTTTCCACTGATTCTTCTATAATTGTTCTTAGTGTGAATATTTGATCAATACATGATCGTTTCGGCCTGAAACCCGCTTGTTCTTCTCTGATCTTTTCGTCAGCATGCAATTTAAGTCTTTCTAACATCATGCAACATAATAATTTTCCAGGTACCGATAATAGAGATATACCACGCCAGTTATTACAGTCTGATAGATCACCTTTCTTCGGTAACTTTACAATAATACTGTCTTTCCATTGTTGTGGTGGTTGTTCTTCTCTCCATACTTCATTTATAATATCTAAAATTCTCAAGAGGTTGTTGTCATTAACTGCTTTAATCATTTCCTCCAGCAGCTTTAAAATTTTTTAATCTTTTAACGGCTTGTTTGATCTCGTCCAGCGTGAATTCATCGCAAGTTATTGGCAAGGTGGTTGTGGGTGTTTCATTATTAAAATCAGGTGTTACTGTTGGTGGTGGTCTGTTTAGCACCTCCATGAAGTGCTCAGCCCATCTCTTCATTTGTTCTTTTTCTGTTGGTATTGAATTCCCTAATTTACCTTTAACAGGTGTTTCCATAGCAGTAGGCTGGTGACATAGTTGTTTTGTAATTTGATAAAGGCACCTACTATTACCAGTTCTTGCAGCATTTTCAGCTTCTACGGCCAGTTCATTGATGAAATGTCTTTTATCTCTTCGAGTTTTTGTCTTCACTTCTTTATTTAACAAGTTATAAGTTAGTTTGCAAGATTCAACTGCATTATGTGTACTTGCCGCTAGTAGTTTAAGTTTTGCTGTTTTCCTTTCTTGTATTTTATCCCAAGTATCTTCTCTCATCCATTTTTTCTTTTTATGTACTAGGTATCCGGTGGTCGCTACTGCTGCTTCTGTCATTGCTGTTCTCAGTTGTTCCCATTTAGTATCGATTGTCTTGGTGGTGATATCGTTGTCAATTTTGCCTAAAGCATCGAAATAGTTGTTCATTTTGACATTATATTCCTCCTTTATATCATTTGATTGCAGTCTGTGTACATCTATTCTTCTATTTTTATTCTGTTGGTATAACTTCTTCAGTTTAATTCTCAGTTTAGCTATGCAGAGGTTATGATCACTTCCGATCTCTGCACCTCTGTATGCTCTGACGTTCGGATTTGCGAACATATAAAACACCTGGGCGTGTTTTTCAGAACAGCTTCGCTAGTTCCTTCACCATCTCTAACCTTGCAATGTCCCGACTGCTTAGGCGAGCATCATACTGAGTAGCAGTGGTGACGGGTGTGATAGGCGACGACACTGCATTTGCTGATTGTTGGGACACTGAGGACATTGACGAATGCGGTGACGGCTTAACATCATTTGATTGCGGTGATGGTTTCACTGTGGTTGGGGTTTGTATGGCTGGAACATCTGTTGGTTTTGAGGCAGGTATATGTTTCGCCTTGATTTTTCTTCTGACCTGGTTGTGCTGAACGTTAGCACCGGTTACAATGGGCACAGTAATTTGCACACTGTTGTTTTTGACTAGTTGAGATGAGGCTAACACTTCTCGGCTTGGTTTTGGAACATGATAGCGTTTCGCCTTGACTATTCGTCTGATCTCATTTTGTGGCAATTTCATGCATTTAATGACAGGAGATGATGCGTCTGATGAAGAAAAACAGGTACGTTTGCCAGCTGCTTGAATCTCCGGGGATGACGTACTAGCGAATGATGTATCAGTTGTGCGACTAGGACCAGGCGAATCTATACCAGAGTCTCTTTCATACTTGTTGGTTACTATCTCACCGTATGTTTGAACAGGGCAGATATTGGATATTTCGTCGGTGTGAAAACCCTGGTCTATTGGTTCTTGTGTGTCCATGTCAGAATCTGTGTCGTTAAAGGGGACCGAACATGTGGAGCGATAACAATATTTTGCCCTTCTAATGGGTCGGATGGATACTTCTGTAGAATTCTTCTCTTGTAGGGTAATCTTGCTTTCATCCCGATCTAACGTGCTGTTATAGTGTTCAAGAGTGCCATCATCCTGTTGAACCGTGTTTATTACTAAACAACGTATCTCATCTTGTTTGGCAGACAAGTTCACAGCAAATTTATCCTCTAGTAATTCATACACCAATTTGACCGTGAGAACGCTGAAATCACCCTTCCTCAAGATGTCATTTATTTCTTCCTGCAGCCTCTCTGTGCTCAGTGCAGTAACTGGGATAGCATTGAAGGATTTCTGTTGGGCGAACTGTTTCACTGGTGCTACGGGGTCGCAAACTTGACTTGGTGTGTCAGTGTCTGTCTGTGTTGCTGAAACTGCAGCTCTATTCTCTGTTTGTGTCGCGACAGAGGTCGTCTTTGGTTCATTCATAAATTCTTCTTGTTTGTGCACGATTCGGGTTAGTCTATTATGAGGGGGGGGGGGGTATGTAGCATCGTGTTTACTTTCACCGAACTGATCTGTCTTCGCCATGGATGTAGTGGTTTTATAACAGCACGAAAACCTTCATCTGTGGTGACAATGCATGCCCTGTCAGATGCATGGAGATTCTTTATTTCGTAGGTCCTATGACTTTTGACATTGGTGAATAGGCTTCGGACTGCAATGCGGCAATCTCTTCTATTTAAACTCGTCCAGTGATTCTTAGCACGTCTGTTAAAATGATACAGCGTAGGACTACTATCTGTGTCCTCGGTATGATGTGTTGGTAGTGGGTATCGTAGGTTTCTTAAATTTTCGACAGAGTAACTTTCCGCATCCGCGTGTGTTGTTACTGCATTCCTCCTGATAGAGGTGTGATTACAATACTTCATATCTGCCCCATGAATAATGGGATGTAAGCTCAAGGATTTACGTTTGGGATAACCTCCCGTCAGAAAACGATTTTTTTCCTTGTCAGAGTCAGAGGGGCGGCGTGGGTTGGAGAAACTTGGGGAGGGGAACTGATGGGCAAAGCTCTGACACAGTGATGGCTCATGCTGCATAGGGTAACTTCCCGTCAGCAAATATTTCTTAGCCATGTCAATCGGTGGGCTGTAATGGTTGTGCATTTACGGGTTGGTTCTGTGGTTGTTGTTGTTGTTGTTCCACACCCAGCTGTTGAAAATTTTGTAGTAAATCGTCCATGGTCTATTATCGCTAGTTATTTGCTTTATCAAAGAGAAGTGGTCACGGGCACCATATTACCTTACGTTTTCCACCGTGTTCCTTCTTTTAGTTTTCCACCGTGTTCCTTCCTTTAGCCTCTCTGACTTGAGGCGACATTGACCCATCTCCTCAGATTTGTCCTTGATTTCTTTATAATCATAAGCATTCCTTGAGTTAAATGCTTTCCAACACAAGAATATTTTCTACTCTACATGGTTTGAGGTGTAAGACTATTTTTTTGCAAATTGACTCAAATCCTCGAACCTAGTTCTGCTGCGACTAGGGTTGGGAGCTCTATTCAAAATACATATTTAACGATTGTCACTACTTACGCCAGTAAGAAATATATATATATATATATATATATATATATATATATATATATATATATATATATATATATATATATATATATATATATATATATATATATATATATATAACCACTCAATGTCCTGAAATACACATTTTATAAGAAATGTTGAAGTTTGATTTTCTCAAACTAAGAAATATGTAGAGCTGGACCAGATACGACCTCTTGAGTTGCGCTCTTTCATTCTACTGCCAAATGGCGTCGTTGTTCCACTTTCCCCGGGGTAAATCTGAGCTATCCGATTGGTCAGGGGAAATCACCCAATTATTAGAAATGGCGTGTAGAAGCGACTCTACCCTAAATATGTGACACTATTTATTATTTTCTGTTTCTCATAAAATATAAAATTATGGGGTGGTCTGTGCTTCCTCTGTCTTGTAAGAATATAGTCTGTTTCCAAAGGAACAACTATGTACACGGCCACATTACATTCAAATAGCATCTACCAGACCATGTCTTCTTTTTATACGAGCAGAGGGCTTTCCAATCAGAAACGTTTTACTTCAATCACACTGGCCCACTGCCCCTTCAATCGACGCCAATAAATATTACAGACCTAATTTATTTATACAATTTCTCTATCGTTTTTCCCTACATAACAAATTAATAGATAAATTACAGCTACTGTTTTCTTGTAACTGTAAAGATGTTAAACCAGAAACCTGTGAAATTTATGATGAAGAAAATGGAAGGCTAAGAGGGGAATTTGAGCTATTGCAACACAAATCGAATTTACCGTCACAAGATTATAAACCAAAAACAACGATCGAATCCTTCATAGTTCGTTATGATGTACTTTTTCCTATTGTAAAGAGACTATTACAGATTCTGACCACCCCGCCATGTTCCACAGCAACTCCCGAAAGTTGCATGTCAACTTTAGGACGACTTAAAAGTTGGCTTAGGAATGCAACATGAGATGAACGATCGACAGGTTTAGCACTAATGAGTGTCCATCGCATTGTGCCTTTGAATGCTGGTAATCTTCTTCTTTGATCCTTAGCCGCCGACCGTCAAAGCAGTCAGTGGCCATCACGCCTAGTGGCGTCTTGTAGGGCAACAACAAATTGATTCCACTTTGCTCGGTCGGTGGCCATCCTTCGTACAGTGCCCCAACTCTGGTTCATTCTTTGCATCTCAGCCTCCACAGTCCTCCCCCCTCCCCCCCCCCCCAATTTTAAGTCATATCTTCAGCCTTGACGGCAGGGTTGAAATTACGGACATAGTCAATAAATAGACAGTGGTTCCCCTCCATCATATTTGTAACTCCAATCCCATTTTCAATATGGCAATGGTAAATCAGACGTATCCGACCATGACAGCTCTGAAAAACAAAACATTCAAATCGGTCCATAAACAGGCAAGCTTATCTCGAGCACATTTTTGTGCCCAACTGATTTAGTAAAAAACAAAAAAAGGCAATACGATTCATAGAAAAATCCTCTAAGCTTTTGTTCCACATTGTTTCCTTACTTCTGAAGCAAAATGGAGATGATGTTACTTCTGATGCAAAATGGAGATGACGTTACTTCTGATGCAAAATGAAGATGACCGTACTTCTGAAGCAAAATGGAGATGACCGTACTTCTGAAGCAAAATGGAGATGACCGTACTTCTGATGCAAAATGGAGATGACGTTACTTCTGATGCAAAATGGAGATGACCGTACTTCTGAAGCAAAATGAATCAAATGGCCAACATGAGAATTTAATGCCGTCATGAGGACACGTAGCAGAAAAACCACCACATAATAAGAAGAGAACTAGATACAGAAGTGAAAATAATGAGGAAAACATGGAAAGAACTTGAGTGGATGGCACGTGACAGTAGAACTTGGCATATGTTTGTTGAGCTAAAGGATACTGATTGATTGATTGATTGACAAGCGGGTGTAATGAAAATGGTAATAATAATGGCAAAGGGACATAATACCACTTCGAAATAAATAATTATGAAGTTTAAGGATAATATTGTCCGTGACCTTCCTTAATAAATGGATACGTGATTTACCATAAGATAAGTGCATGTAGTCAAATGTAGAAATATGTAAATACAGTGTGGTCAGATTAAGACAAATAAATTTAAAATATTTTCCTTAAGTGTGTGATTCTCGTCATACAAGACCTGGTATGAAAGTCTGTTGAAGAATTTTGAAATCTGTCGATAATGAAAAAGTGTAGGATCATTTGTGTGAAGCATTTGAGCCTTCTTGAAGAATGTAACCAAAGATATTTTACTGGTTATTTTTTTTTTTTGGTTTTTTGTTGTTGAAGAGATTCCCAAATTAAAATTTTTGTCTGTAGATAAGTGCTGTTGTATGTCTGTTAAACTTTATCATTCTTTTTTAGGTGACATAAATTTGTGATCTGTTCCTCTACATACTTTACATCATGTAAATAATAATCTTAGCTTCTTTATTATACATATACGAACAATGTGATTTTCTGTCACATGATCTGGTGATATCAATGTATCTGTCACATGGTCTGGTGATATCAATGTTTCTGTCATGTGGTCTGGTGATATCAATGTTTCTGTCCCGTGGTCTGGTGATATCAATGTATCTGTCACGTGGTCTGGTGATATCAATGTTTCTGTCACATGGTCTGGTGATATCAGTGTTTCTGTCACGTGGTCTGGTGATATCAATGTTTCTGTCACGTGGTCTGGTGATATCAATGTTTCTGTCATGTGGTCTGGTGATATCAATGTTTCTTTCACGTGGTCTGGTGATATCAATGTTTCTGTCACGTGGTCTGGTGATATCAATGTCACATGGTCTGATGATATCAATGTTTCTGTCATGTGGGCTAGTGACGTCAATGTTTCTGTCACGGGGTGTGGAGACATCAATGTTGCTGTATGTATTATGTTATTTGGAAAATCTGTTCCTCAACATACTTTACATCATGTAAATAATAATCTTAGCTTTTTTATTATACATATACGAACAATGTGATTTTCTGTCTGGTGATATCAATGTTTCTGTCATGTGGTCTGGTGATATCAATGTTTCTGTCACGTGGTCTGGTGATATCAATGTTTCTGTCACGTGGTCTGGTGATATCAATGTTTCTGTCACATGGTCTGGCGATATCAATGTTTCTTTCACGTGGTCTGGTGATATCAATGTTTCTGTCACGTGGTCTGGTGATATCAATGTTTCTGTCATGTGGTCTGGTGATATCAATGTTTCTTTCACGTGGTCTGGTGATATCAATGTTTCTGTCACGTGGTCTGTTGATATCAATGTTTTTGTCACGTGGTCTGGTGATATTAATGTTTCTGTCAAGTGGTCAGGTGATATCAATGTTTCTGTCACGTGGTCTGGTGATATCAATGTTTCTGTCACGTGGTCTGATGATATCAATGTTTCTGTCACATGGTCTGGTGATGTAAATGTTTCTGTCACGTGTTCTGGTGATATCAATGTTTCTGTCACATGGTCTGGTGATATCAATGTTTCTGTCACATGGTCTGGTGATATAAATGTTTCTGTCACGTGGTCTGGTGATATCAATGTCACATGGTCTGATGATATCAATGTTTCTGTCATGTGGGCTAGTGATGTCAATGTTTCTGACACGGGTTCTGGAGACATCAATGTTGCTGTATGTATTATTTTATTTGGAAAATCTGTTCCTCAACATACTTTACATCATGTAAATAATAATCTTAGCTTTTTTATTATACATATACGAACAATGTGATTTTCTGTCTGGTGATATCAATGTTTCTGTCATGTGGTCTGGTGATATCAATGTTTCTGTCACGTGGTCTGGTGATATCAATGTTTCTGTCATGTGGTCTGGTGATATCAATGTTTCTGTCACATGGTCTGGTGATATCAATGTTTCTGTCACATGGTCTGGTGATATCAATGTTTCTGTCACATGGTCTGGTGATATCAATGTTTCTGTCACATGGTCTGGTGATATCAATGTTTCTGTCACATGGTCTGGTGATATCAATGTTTCTGTCACGTGGTCTGGTGATATCAATGTTTCTGTCACGTGGTCTGGTGATATCAATAATTCTGTCATGTGGTCTGGTGACGTCAATGTTGCTGTACATATTATTTTATTTGGAAATACGCCTCCTCCGTGTAGTTCCCCAGGGTTCTCTGGAGAGGCAAATGAAGGTTTGACTACTCCCCCTTCAAGCATATCGTACAAGTCGACTAATATGATGTTTGTATGAGGTTTGTATGAGGTTTGTATGATGTTTGGCAACCTCACATGTAAAACTAATTGCCACAGAAACAACTGCAGCAAGATCATGCGACTGCTTATTGCAGTTTCCTGCAAGAGTTTCCTGCAAGAGTTCAAAGATAACATGTAAGGATAAAAACATAATGCGTAAGCTGCTGATAGTACATGATCGCCCTGACCGCGGGTCACTACCCTCCATAAAAATTGACTTGCTAGACGGGAAGTCAAAACGGTTACCATTTGAAGGGGATGAGAACGGCGGATCAAAAGGAAAAAATATGACTGAAAAATTTCGAGAGACTAGCAAGGCTAAAAAGATGCAATTGGGGGGGGGGGGGGGGGGGGGGGGGGGGGGGGGGAAAAGTCCCGCCCCCAAGTTGACACAAGGTAACGAAATCGACAAAAGGGACCATAGTTATTATACGCAACAGTCATTTTTTTGGACGTTTTGGCGATTTTTTTTCTTTTTTTTAAATGCAGCGGCAAACGTTTCACAGAATATTCTAGAAAATATTTCGAAAAAGACAACTAACCTTGAAAAGTAACTTTTTCTTAATAATGATGTTAGGAATATAAAACCTAGCTGGCCGGATGGCCCATTTTGAGCAGTGAAATAATATGCTTTTATTTATACAGACGGATAGATAATAATGAAGACATTGACAAAAGACTGTGTTGTTCACATCAGCGAAAGACTGCATTGAATCAAACATGTTATTAATTTGCACAAAAACCGCGACCTTGAGACTCAAGTGTCCAAATCTAGTTAGAATGAAAGAGAGGGACATTGGTGGGAGCTGTGGCTAAAAATAACTTTAAAGACAAAATTTGTAGAGGGGACGGATAGGTTGGTTCAAAAACCAAGTACGTTTTTTGTGAAAACGCAAGTAGAGACGGACGGACTAACAGATAAAAATCCATACTTGACTGAAGCATGACTGAAATGACTTTAGTGTAGGAAATTTGAATTTGAAAAAACACAAGGCATTGATTGGCCACAGACAATCATATTATCAGCGCTCAGACGCGCTTTTTTGCCATTCCTCAATAGTTGTCCAGTGATAGACACAGTAAATTTTAAGTGTGGTGATTTCCAATGAAGTAAATTGAAATAAGTTCAGGGACGCCATACTATAGCCAGCAGCTCAGCTGAGTTTTGCTAGCATTTCTGTGTTCTTTATTCATAATCTGGTAAGATTGAAATTATTTCTTTGTATATTTTAAATATTGTTTAATGTCTCGAGTGATTTGATACTGCCATATCGAAATCTAGCCTTACAACAAGTAATGATTTGCTCTAGACCCCCCGCCCTAGTTCAGGGTCTAGGGACAAACAATATATAAACTCCAGCAAGGATTAGGAAGGACAGATCAAGTGTTGAGATCAGTGGAACATATCACCTATCCTATTTTATGGCAGGAAGCTAATAAACATATTTCGGAATATGTAGTCTGGGAGAACTTATCCTATGTGAAACCAACTTGGTAAGATGTGTTGTATGGTCAGAGAGATCTGACCCTGTCTAAGTGGTGTTATTGTAAATTGTTACGTGTAGAAGTGGCTCCTTAGGTAAGGTTCTGAACCTAAACCAATACTTTATTTCAGAGCTGTGAGTTTTTTATGTTGACACCAAAAGGTGGTGTCAAATGCTGGGTAAATAATTGACAGTGAGGACCCGTGCAGTGTCGCATCTCGGCAGAACAGCCTTGTATTGCCCCCAAGCACGGAGAGGTGGGGCCACCCGATATATTGCCCCCAAGCACGGAGAGGTGGGGCCACCAGATTCCAGCACCAGAACTACTCTTTCAAAGTTACGTAAGCAGGCTGGTCTGCTGGATTTACACCAACTTCATAGACATAGCACCCAAAGTGAATTACTACTAAAACATCCCATTTCCTTCCATCATTAATGGACAATGTTTGGTAGACATAGACAGGGAGGGATGAAGCCACCCCAACAGCACATCTATTCATCGTTCTCCCAGGGAAAATAAAATTATGAACTGTAGAAATATTAACTAGTCGTGAAAATTGTATACGTACACACCTTTTATTTATCATGCCATTTATTCATGCCATTCACTCATAAATTTCAAAATCTTTCATATGTTCTGGCCAAAATAAAACCTTGGTTCAGAACAAATAAATTTAAAAAAGATTTACTTTCTAAAATTTCACCAGCTGAATTTAGTTCATTGTGTTCTAAATTTTATTGATAATATTATATTATTTAATATCTGTGTGTGTGTGTTTGTATATGTCAATACAACACATTACATTCAGTACCCTAGATTTTAACGTAGCCACATTCATTAGAAAAAAAGAAATGTGTGAGGTCGTATAGTGGTAGCAAGAAGGGTCTTCTGTACATTCACAGCTACATTTATTTCAGGAGCCTTCACAGCTGACCTCACGCATCACACTAGGTGATAACACAACCATACCAATACCATCAAAATCCACTACAGTTGCAAACCCTACTCCACAAACATTGTATGGCTTCTCTCCAGTATGTGTTCTTTCAAATGAGAAGACCATGTAAACCCCACCCTACAAACATCACACTTGTATAGCTTCTCTCCAGTATGTGTTCTTTCATTTGAGAAGAATGTTTAAACTTTACTCCACAAACATCACACTTGAATGTCTTCTCTCCAATATGTATTTTTTGGTGTCTGTTAAGATCACTACATATTGTAAACCCTACTCCACAAACATCACACTTGTATGGTTTCTCTCCAGTATGTATTTTTTGTGTCTGTTAAGATGACCACATGTTGCAAACCCTACTCCACAAACATCACACTTGTATGGCTTCTCTCCAGTATGTGTTCTTTTGTGTTCTTTCAAATGAGAAGACCGTGTAAACCCCACCCTACAAACATCACACTTGTATAGCTTCTCTCCAGTATGTGTTCTTTTGTGTTCTTTCATTTGAGAAGAACGTTTAAACGTTACTCCACAAACATCACACTTGAATGTCTTCTCTCCAGTATGTATTTTTTGGTGTCTGTTAAGATCACTACATATTGTAAACCCTACTCCACAAACATCACATTTGTATGGTTTCTCTCCAGTATGTATTTTGTTGTGTCTGCTAAGATGACTACAAACTGCAAACTCTACACCACAAACATCACACTTGTATGGTTTCTCTCCAGTATGCATTCTTTTGTGTATTTTCAGGCTGAAAGACCGTGTAAACCCTGCTCCACAATTATCACACTTGAATGGCTTCTCTCCAGTATGTATTCTTTTGTGTTGTGTCAGATGAGATGAACGTGTAAACCCTACACCACAAACATCACACTTGTATGGTTTCTCTCCAGTATGTATTTTTTTGTGTCTGTTAAGATGACTACATACTGCAAACTCTACACCACAAACATCACACTTGTATGGTTTCTCTCCAGTATGAATTCTTTTGTGTATTTTCAGGCTAAAAGACCGTGTAAACCCTGCTCCACAATTATCACACTTGAATAACTTCTCTCCAGTATGTATTCTTTTGTGTTGTGTCAGATGAGATGAATGTGTAAACTCTACACCACAAACATCAGACTTGTAAAGCTTTTCTCCAGTAAGTATTCTTTTTAATTTTGTCAGAGTAGAACAATGTGTTAGCATTACACCACAAACATCATGTTCATAAGGGTTCTGTATTTCCTTACTCTGCATGTTGCTGTCAAATCCACAACTCATATCAATCCCATCAAGTTCATCACTTTTCTTTCTGATGTCACCTGACCCACTTTCATTTTGAACTGTGACCTTGAAATTATTCTGGGTCTCACCAATGCCTGCTGATCTGTCTTGATAAATAATGGAATGCACAGCTACATCATTTCCTGTTGTTCCAGACTCATCATAATTGTTATTTGTCAACAATACATCACTGGTATAATCATTCTTGTATAATCTTTTATTGGTGTTGATGCTCTGAGCTTGGTAAGGCACATCTGAAATTATATGGGATTTAGACAGAAATAAATAGGCAGCGCACGATAAGTCATCAATTATTAGATGTCCTAAATTGTGTAGCTCTATAAAATTTTAGCATGATAGATGGCTGTCAAAATTTAAAATTGTGGATAGTCAGACAATTCTGGCAGCCCCACATTTCATTTTCTCTATCTTGAATATCCATTGGTAAAATAAACAGTAAATTTCCAACGTTATGAGCACAATTTGTATTTAACACATGTTTACATTAATGCCTGCACAGATTTACATTGCTTCGAAAGGTCCAGAATGGTTGGCTTCGACATGAATGGAAAACCTCCACAGAAGCATCGAATCTTCAAGAACTGATATGGATCTACTGTCCTGGTTATGCCGGGGTATGTGGCAATGAAAGAGCTGACAGACTGGCTTCAAAAGCACCAATAAATGGTGCATTGGCCATGGATAAGGAAGAAATACTGAGGGCGATTCATGTTCGTCTATTAGAGAATGACACTGCAATCGATGAATCATCGATTGCTGGAATTCGGCACCAAACGTGACACCGGTAGGATGGACGTATGAGAGGACACATCCACCTTGAATACAACCAGTGCGCAACAGGAACAATTAGCATTCATACCCTTCAACATTTGCTGTTGGAGACTGAACACCTGTGGGTTTGCCCAGAGTCTTCTTCTTCTTCGATCCTTAACCACCGACCGTCAAAGCAGTCAGTGGCCATCACGCCTAGTGGCGTCTTGTAGGGCAACAACAAATTGATTCCACTTTGCACGGTCGGTGGCCATCCTTCGTACAGTGCCCCAACTCTGGTTCATTCTTTGCATCTCAGCCTCCACAGTCCTCCGCCAAGTTGTTTTTGGTCGGCCTCTCTTTCGCTTTCCTTCAGGGGTCCAAAGCATAGCTGTTCTTGTGATGGCATCAGGGTCTCTTCTGAGGACATGACCAACCCAGCTCCAGCGTTTGCCAGCTATGATGGTGTGCATGTCCTTTTGCTTGCTACGAATAAGCAGATCTTGGTTGGTGATGGTATTCGGCCAAAAGATGCGGTGAATTTTTCTTAGGCATGTTGTGTGAAAAGAGGACAATTTTGACATTTCCTTCTCTGTGACTCTCCAGCATTCCGCACCATAGAGAAGCACAGAAAGCACGCAACTCTGGTATAATCTTAATTTTGTGCTTGTGCTGTATTGTGAGGACTTCCAGATGTTATTTAGGCTAAAGAAGGCTGTTCTTGCCTTATTCATTCTGATGTTGATGTCTTTGCCTGCCCCACCGTCTGGTGTTACTATGCTTCCTAGGTATGTGAAGGTATCTGTCTGTACCAGTTGCTGATTCCTTACTGATATGGGCTCAGGGTTGCTCACATTGAGCGTCATGACCTCAGACTTCTTTAAATTGATGTTCAAGCCCACCTGCTGGCTACATTTATTAAGTCTATCCGTTTTTTTCCTGGATGTGTTGATGTGAATGTGCCAGCAGTGCAATGTCATCTGCATATTCCAGATCTTCCAATGTAGAAAATGTAGTCCATCTTATTCCTCTTGGACTGCCCTCTGTTGTCTGGCGCATCACCCAGTCTATGACTGTTAAAAAAAGAGTGGTTGATGAAGGGCATCCCTGTCGTACTCCTGTCTTCACCTCGAAGGTTAGGTTGCTCTGCCCAACACTACACGTAAAGTTGGCATAGAGGCTTTTTATAATTGACACTATGCAGCTTGGAATTCCATAAGCCCTCAGTATTTTCCATAAACTGTCCCTATGTATGCTGTCAAAAGCCTTTTCAAAATCAACAAAATTTATGTAAAGCTGTCTTTGCCATTCTGAGCACTGCTCTATAATGTTCCTGAGAGTGAATATATGGTCTACACATCTTCTATTCTTTCTAAATCCTGCTTGTTCTTTCCTCAGTTTGTAGTCTACTGCCTTTGAAATTCTCTGTATAATTATCCTGCCTAGTATTTTGCTGGGAACTGAGAGCAGAGTGATTCCTCTCCAATTATTGCAGTCTGCAAGATCTCCCTTTTTGGGCAATTTGACAATTATTCATTTGTTCCACTCTGATGGTGTTGTCCCCGTTTTCCACACTTGTGCAAATAGTGGTTCTAATAGTTCTGCTGCTAGCTCAGGGTCTGTCTTAAATAGCTCTATTAGAGAATGACACTGCAATCGATGAATCATCAATTGCTGGAATTCGGCACCAAACGTGACACCGGTAGGATGGACGTATGAGAGGACACATCCACCTTGAATACAACCAGTGCGCAACAGGAACAATTAGCATTCATACCCTTCGACATTTGCTGTTGGAGACTGAGCACCTGTGGGTTTGCCCAGAGTGCAATGACATCAATTCTGATTAACAATAACAGATTTACATTGCCTCTTTTGAATGTTCGCAAATTTTGCTGAATGTCATGAGGGAACATATATTACATTTTTAGAAAATTTGCATTAAGTTAGTTCTGGAAAATATTTTTTATTTGTGTTTATTATATGAAGGGTGTCAGTGGCTCAGATTTCAATGTCAGGGCATCGTGCAAACAAGAAAATTGTTTTAAAAAAACTTAATAACAAACCAAAGCCAATATTTCTTCCAAGATCAAAATACAGGCAAAATGCTCTGTTTTTTTTTGTTACGGCAGAAGTCTCTTTAACTGCTCAGTTTGAAAAGGATTAAGAGCAATTTTTTAATAAAATTCCATATATCTTTATCATCAATCAATCAATCAATACCCTTTAGCTCCCCGAGGAGCATAGGCCTTCAACAAAAACATGCCAAGTCTTCCTGTCCTGTGCCATCCGCTCAAGTTCTTTCCATGTTTTCCTCACCATTCTCACCTCTGTATCCAGTTCTCTTCTCCATGCATTTTTTGGTCTACCTCTGCCTCTCTTTCCCTGTGGATTCCAGAACAAGGACTGCCTTGTAATGCTATCAACAGATCGCCTCAATGTGTGTCCTATCCATTGCCAGCGTCTTCTTCTCAGCTCTTGTTCCACTGGCACTTGTCTGGTTCTTGTCGTCAATTCCACATTTGTGACTTTGTCATACCATTTCAGTCCTTCTATTCTACGCAAGCACCCGTTTATAAAAGTCTGTAGCGTTTTAGTTGTGCCTGCAAATAAACTATACTGTTCAAAAAAAGAAACGCATAGCTACTGAAGGCACATACATAGCCATAATTTTGACATTCAATAACTTTTTTAATTTAATGAGTTAATTGTTCAAATTGCACACAAGAATACCTTAGGGTACAATCCAATTGACAATTTTGACAGTTGTTTTGCATCTGGGTCACGAGAGTTTTTTGGCATACGGGCTTTCCCGTTAGTATGGTGTGTGGCCTCCTCTTGCATCGATCAGCGACTGGCATCTCCTGGGCATGGATGCGATCAGACGTCTGATGTGGGCCTGTGGGATGGCTGCCCACTCTTCCTGGAGTGCCTGGAACAGATCACGACAATTGGCTGGAGCAACGTCTCGGCGACAAACACGTCTATGCAGCTCATCCCACAGGTGCTCAATCGGACTCATGTCTGGAGACAGGGATGGCCAGGGAAGGGTGAGAATGTTGTTGGCAGTCAGGAACTGCGTGGTCAACCATGCACAATGGGGTCTGGCATTGTCCTGTTGAAACACAGACCTTTGGGCAGCCAAAAGTGGAAGGACATGGGGTCGAAGAATTTCATAGACGTATCGTTGCGCATTCAAGCCTCCTTCAATGTGCACCAATTGACTCCTTCCGTTGTAAATGATCATTCCCCACACCATTGCACCTCCACCACCGTGCGGCGGAGCTTCATCAATGCAATTTTGGGCAAAATGTTCATTTCGCCTACGGTAGACCCTGCGCCGTCTATCATGACGCTGCAACAAAAAGAAAGATTCGTCACTAAACCAGACACGTCTCCACTGATTGTCAGCTGCCCAGGGACGATGCTGGTTGGCCCAAAGAAGTCGATTTTGGCGATGGCGGCGCGTAAGGACAGGTCCTCGGTGAGGAGTCTATTCCGGACAGTTTGATCAGACACATGACGTCCTGCAGGCAATGACTGGGCAGTTGAGGAAGCTGTTGTAAACCTGTCTCTGAGGTGATGAAGCCGAATAAAGCGATCCTCCGCTGCTGTTGTCGCTCTGGGTCGTCCATGAACTGAATTTTTTGTGTGTAGCGTTATCCTTTTATAGGGTTTCAGTTGCGTAGTCAGTGAATAGTGTTCACCCCAAATTTTGTTGCTTTCACGTGCGCGCAACATGAGCTGTGGTCAAAAATTGCGTCATAAACACTATTGACCACTGCATTGTAACGATTACAAAAATGAACACAATTCAGGTCAACACGTGCATTTGACACTGTAAAGAACATTTGAGGCTGGTTTTTATATACCCTAGCACCAAATTTTACTTATAAACTCATATAAACGCGCCCTCGGATAGCTATGCGTTTCTTTTTTTGAACAGTATATTATTTTATTTGGAAAATCTGTTCCTCAGCATACTTTACATCATGTAAATAATAATCTTAGCTTTTTTATTATACATATACGAACAATGTGATTTTCTGTCTGGTGATATCAATGTTTCTGTCACGTGTTCTGGCGATATCAATGTTTCTGTCACATGGTCTGGCGATATCAATGTTTCTGTCACGTGGTCTGGCGATATCTATGTTTCTGTCACGTGGTCTGGCGATATCAATGTTTCTGTCACGTGGTCTGGCGATATCAATGTTTCTGTCACGTGGTCTGGCGATATCAATGTTTCTGTCACGTGGTCTGGTGATATCAATGTTTCTGTCACGTGGTCTGGTGATATCAATGTTTCTGTCACGTGGTCTGGTGATATCAATGTTTCTGTCACGTGGTCTGGTGATATCAATGTTTCTGTCACGTGGTCTGGTGATATCAATGTTTCTGTCACGTGGTCTGGTGAGATCAATGTTTCTGTCACGTGGTCTGGTGATATCAATGTTTCTGTCACGTGGTCTGGTGATATCAATGTTTCTGTCACGTGGTCTGGTGATATCAATGTTTCTGTCACGTGGTCTGGTGATATCAATGTTTCTGTCACGTGGTCTGGTGATATCAATGTTTCTGTCACGTGGTCTGGTGATATCAATGTTTCTGTCACATGGTCTGGTGATATTAATGTTTCTGTCACATGGTCTGGTGATATCAATGTTTCTGTCACGTGGTCTGGTGATATCAATGTTTCTGTCACATGGTCTGGTGATATCAATGTTTCTGTCATGTGGTCTGGAGAAGTCAATGTTGCTGTATGTATTATTTTATTTGGAAATACGCCTCCTCCGTGTAGTTCCCCAGGGTTTGACTACTCCACCTTCAAGCATATCGTACAAGTCGACTAATATGATGTTTGTATGAGGTTTGGCAACCTCACATGTAAAACTAATTGCCACAGAAACAACTGCAGCAAGATCATGCGACTGCTTATTGCAGTTTCCTGCAAGAGTTTCCTGCAAGAGGACCGGATGTTTTTTCTCCAGTATGTATTTTTTGTATCTGTTAAGATGAACGCATGTTGCAAACCCTACTCCACAAACATCACACTCGTATGGCTTCTCTCCATTATGTGTTTTTTTGTATTCTTTCATTTGAGAAGAACATTTAAACTTTACTCCACAAACAACACACTTGAATGTCTTCTCTCCAGTATGTATTTTTTGTGTCTGTTAAGATGACCGCATGTTGCAAACCCTACTCCACAAACATTGTATGGCTTCTCTCCAGTATGTGTTCTTTCAAATGAGAAGACCGTGTAAACCCCACCCTACAAACATCACACTTGTATAGCTTCTCTCCAGTATGTGTTCTTTTGTGTTCTTTCATTTGAGAAGAACGTTTAAACTTTACTCCACAAACATCACACTTGAATGTCTTCTCTCCAATATGTATTTTTTGGTGTCTGTTAAGATCTCTACATACGAGGTCTGGTCAAAAAGTATCCCACCTTTTTTTTTTTCAGGGATAAAAAATGATATACAATAGGTTTCTCTGGTGGATACAGTGGAGAAGACCTTCCTGTGCATGTGTGAATTTTTTCCCTCCCAAAGACAGTGTCAGTCGTCTGCAATTAGTGTACACGCGAGCTGTGGTAGTAACAAGCCGTTGGATTTTTATTTGTCACGAAATGACAGAACGTTTTGAACAGCGGTATTGCATTAAATTTTGCCAAAAGCTCAGTGATACCCAAGTAGAAACAATTCGAAAGATTCAACAAGCTTTTGGCGATGAAGCCATGAGCATTACACAAATTTAGATGGCCGCACATCGGTGGATAGCGAGCCACGTTCCGGTAGACCATCAACAAGCCGAAACGATGTGGTCATTCACGAAGTGCGGACTTTGGTCATGCAGAACCGTCGTATCACCATCCGAGAACTTACACTTGAGGTGGGGATAAGCCACGGTTCAGTACAATCCATATTGATGAAGGATTTGAACTTGCGGAGAGTGTGCGCTAAATTTGTGCCGAAGCTGTTAACGATGGAGCAGAAGCAACTCCGTCTGGAAGTCGCGCAGGACATGCTGGACTGCGCAAACAGTGACAGTAACTTCCTGAACACCTTGATCACTGGTGATGAGACGTGGGTTTACGGGTACGACCTGGAAACCAAGGCACAGTCTTCCTGACATGGCTCCTTGCGATTTCTGGCTGTTCCCCAAGATGAAAATACCGCTGAAAGGGATCCGATTTGAGTCACGAGAAGACATTATGATAAATTCGACGGCCGAGCTATACTCCATTCCCAAAGAGGCCTACCTGAAAGTCTTCCAAGCATGGCGGGACCGTTGGGAGAAGTGTGTGCAGTCCCAAGGAGATTACTTTGAAGGGGATTAGGGTTTCAGACTTCCAGGTGAGTGATTGTATTTTTCCTGGCCAAAGGTCGGATACTTTTTGACCAGACCTTGTATTGTAAACCCTACTCCACAAGCATCACACTTGTATGGTTTCTCTCCAGTATGTATTTTTTGTGTCTGTTAAGATGACCGCATGTTGCAAACCCTACTCCACATACATCACACTTGTATGGCTTCTCTCCAGTATGTGTTCTTTTGTGTTCTTTCAAATGAGAAGACCGTGTAAACCCCACCCTACAAACATCACACTTGTATGGCTTCTCTCCAGTATGTAATTTTTGGTGTCTGTTAAGATTACTACATATTGTAAACCCTACTCCACAAACATCACATTTGTATGGTTTCTCTCCAGTATGAATTCTTTTGTGTATTTTCAGGCTAAAAGACCGTGTAAACCCTGCTCCACAATTATCACACTTGAATGGTTTCTCTCCAGTATGTATTCTTTTGTGTATTTTAATGCTAAATAAATTTGTAAACCCTGCTCCACAATTATCACACTTGAATGGCTTCTCTCCAGTATGTATTCTTTTGTGTTGTGTCAGATGAGATGAATGTGTAAACTCTACACCACAAACATCAGACTTGTAAAGATTTTCTCCAGTAAGTATTCTTTTTAATTTTGTCAGAGTAGAACAATGTGTTAGCATTACACCACAAACATCATGTTCATAAGAGTTTTGTATTTCCTTACTCTGCATGTTGCTGTCAAATCCACAACTCATATCAATCCCATCAAGTTCATCACTTTTCTTTCTGATGTCACCTGACCCACTTTCATTTTGAACTGTGACCTTGAAATTATTCTGGGTCTCACCAATGCCTGCTGATCTGTCTTGATAAATAATGGAATGCACAGCTACATCATTTCCTGTTGTTCCAGACTCATCATAATTGTTATTTGTCAACAATACATCACTGGTATAATCATTCTTGTACAATCTTTTATTGGTGTTGATGCTCTGGGCTTGGTAAGGCACATCTGAAATTATATGGGATTTAGATAGAAATAAATAGGCAGCGCACGATAAGTCATCAGTTATTAGATGTCCTAAATTGTGTAGCTCTATAAAATTTTAGCATGATAGATGGCTGTCAAAATTTAAAATTGTGGATAGTCAGACAATTTTGGCAGCCCCACATTTCATTTTCTCTATCTTGAATATCCATTGGTAAAATAAACAGTAAATTTCCAACGTTATGAGCACAATTTGTATTTAACACATGTTTACATTAATGCCTGCACAGATTTACATTGCTTCGAAAGGTCCAGAATGGTTGGCTTCGACATGAATGGAAAACCTCCATAGAAGCATCGAATCTTCAAGAACTGATATGGATCTACTGTCCTGGTTATGCCGGGGTACATGGCAATGAAAGAGCTGACAGACTGGCTTCAAAAGCACCAATAAATGGTGTATTGGCCATGGATAAGGAAGAAATACTGAGGGCGATTCATGTTCGTCTATTAGAGAATGACACTGCAATCGATGAATCATCGATTGCTGGAATTCGGCACCAAACGTGACACCGGTAGGATGGACGTATGAGAGGACACATCCACCTTGAATACAACCAGTGCACAACAGGAACAATTAGCATTCATACCCTTCGACATTTGCTGTTGAGACTGAGCACCTGTGGGTTTGCCCAGAGTGCAATGACATCAATTCTGATTAACAATAACAGATTTACATTGCCTCTTTTGAATGTTCGCAAATTTTGCTGAATGTCATGAGGGAACATATATTACATTTTTAGAAAATTTGCATTGTTAGTTCTGGAAAATATTTTTTATTTGTGTTTATTACATGAAGGGTGTCAGTGGCTTAGATTTCAATGTCAGGGCATCTTGCAAACAAGAAAATTGTTTTAAAAAAACTTAATAACAAACCAAAGCCAATATTTCTTCCAAGATCAAAATACAGGCAAAATGCTCTGTTTTTTTTGTTACGGCAGAAGTCTCTTTAACTGCTCAGTTTGAAAAGGATTAAGAGCAATTTTTTATAAAATTCCTATATCTTTATCATCAGTCAATCAATCAATACCCTTTAGCTCTCCGAGGAGCATAGGCCTTCAACAAACACATGTCAAGTCTTCCTGTCCTGTGCCATCCGCTCAAGTTCTTTCCATGTTTTCCTCACCATTTTCACCTCTGTATCCAGTTCTCTTCTCCATGCGTTTTTTGGTCTACCTCTGCCTCTCTTTCCCTGTGGATTCCAGAACAAGGACTGCCTTGTAATGCTATCAACAAATCGCCTCAATGTGTGTCCTATCCATTGCCAGCGTCTTCTTCTCAGCTCTTGTTCCACTGGCACTTGTCTGGTTCTTGTCGTCAATTCCACATTTGTGACTTTGTCATACCATTTCAGTCCTTCTATTCTACGCAAGCATCCGTTTATAAAAGTCTGTAGCTTTTTAGTCTGAACAAGAATAATATTTAAGTGGAGGGGTGTAAAGGCCTGGTGGTTCCAGTTATATAACTGACTTTAACAGATATTTAATTGACTTTCATCTGTTAAAAGTCATATGCATTGTAAGAACAGCATCAGACCTTCACATTCCCAACTACTATATATTAACATTTGTTCGTGTTAAATATTGTTTGACTATATTATGTAGTTCCCTAGGTCTGTCTATTCTTAACACTTCTTCTATATTTATAGGTAAGTTTGATGCCTGCAAATAATCTATACTGTTCAAAAAAAGAAACGCATAGCTACTGAAGGCACACACATAGCCATAATTTTGACATTCAATAACTTTTTTAATTTAATGAGTTAATTGTTCAAATTGCACACAAGAATACCTTAGGGTACAACCAATCAATTGACAGTTGTTTTGCATCTGGGTCACGAGAGTTTTTTGGCATACGGGCTTTCCCGTTAGTATGGTGTGTGGCCTCCTCTTGCATCGATCAGCGACTGGCATCTCCTGGGCATGGATGCGATCAGACGTCTGATGTGGGCCTGTGGGATGGCTGCCCACTCTTCCTGGAGTGCCTGGAACAGATCACGACAATTGGCTGGAGCAACGTCTCGGCGACAAACACGTCTATGCAGCTCATCCCACAGGTGCTCAATCGGACTCATGTCTGGAGACAGGGATGGCCAGGGAAGGGTGAGAATGTTGTTGGCAGTCAGGAACTGCGTGGTCAACCATGCACAATGGGGTCTGGCATTTTACTGTTGAAACACAGACCTTTGGGCAGCCAAAAGTGGAAGGACATGGGGTCGAAGAATTTCATAGACGTATCATTGCGCATTCAAGCCTCCTTCAATGTGCACCAATTGACTCCTTCCGTTGTAAATGATCATTCCCCACACCATTGCACCTCCACCACCGTGCGGCGGAGCTTCATCAATGCAATTTTGGGCAAAATGTTCATTTCGCCTACGGTAGACCCTACGCCGTCTATCATGACGCTGCAACAAAAAGAAAGATTCGTCACTAAACCAGACACGTCTCCACTGATTGTCAGCTGCCCAGGGATGATGCTGGTTGGCCCAAAGAAGTCGATTTTGGCGATGGCGGCGCGTAAGGACAGGTCCTCGGTGAGGAGTCTATTCCGGACAGTTTGATCAGACACATGACGTCCTGCAGGCAATGACTGGGCAGTTGAGGAAGCTGTTGTAAACCTGTCTCTGAGGTGACGAAGCCGAATAAAGCGATCCTCCGCTGCTGTTGTCGCTCTGGGTCGTCCACTGCGATGCCGGTCTTCAACTGAGCCAGTCGCTTAGAACCGGTGCCAAAGTCGACTGATGGTACTCTGATGCACGTTTAGATGCCTGGCAACCTGACTTTGACTTCATTGTAACGATTACAAAAATGAACACAATTCAGGTCAACACGTGCATTTGACACTGTAAAGAACATTTGAGGCTGGTTTTTATATACCCTAGCACCAAATTTTACTTAAGTCGCCCGCAGAAACCCATGTTCTCCCAGCTGCAGGCGACTTAAGTCGCCTGCGGATATCTTCGTTTTCTAGCATTAGGATGTGTGTACACGTGATATCACCCCCGGATGTTAAGTTTTAAACTTATCTGAGAGAGAGTTAGCTTCCGTTTCCGATTTTTTTTTTTTAGTAATGGATGTATTCGCGTTTATTTTCTGTGAATTTTTTAAATCGAAATGAATCGGTATCGAACACGTGGCCATTTTCGCTCTAATTTTATTGGATTCTGACGCCGATGCGATGAGGAGGAGATTTTTGTCTTTATAAGCGCTGATATCGGTTCTCAGAATATGGGTGATGGCAGAGATGGAAACAAAAGTAGAATGGCATTGCTAGTATGTATAAACTTAGGGGTTAGGATTAGGTTTATCGGAAAAGTTTAGGGTTACGGCCGAATGTTGCTACTGATGATGGGTGTAACGAAATGATCGTCATTTGATTTGTATTGGTCAAATGACTTTCATTGAGATGCAAGGGATACAGACTCTTCGTTTGTTGGTTATTTTTTTTAAATTTTTTTTAAATTAAAAAATTTTTATTTTTATTTTTTTTAAATTTTATTTTCGTGCCTTGAACACGTGAGTTAATTTGGATTAGCTTTAGTGATCTAGTTTTATTATTAGTATTCAGCGTGGCACAGTTCTAGTGTTTGAGAAAATAGATAAATAGATGTGTTTCCAAAGGAGATTTCTTCCAGGACATTATATTTAGTTCTGAAATCAGGCGTCATGGGGTCGTAGGGGTGCCATGGTGGAAGCATCAGCAGACAGGGTGCACTGCTCTCTATTCTCAGCAATGCGTACAAGTGTGAGAAACCGGTTAGAACACTTTGATGTTATCAGCCCAGGATTTTCTTTGCCTTCCTCTTCTCCGTTTACCTTCGACTGTTCCCTGGAGGATCGTTTTCGAAAGGGAGTCATGACGAGTTACATGCCCAAACCAGGCAAGCTTTCGACGTTTCACTATTGACAAAAGTGGATCTTGATGGCCTGCATAGGTGTTTATCTTCTCTCTAACATAGACATTTGTTTTGTGCTCTTTATAGCAAATGCGCAAAATTCTTCTATAACATTTATGCTCGAAAGCCTGAATCCTTCGCTCCGTATCTGCAGTGAGTGTCCAGCCCTCACACCCATACAAGAGAATAGATAATACAAGTGATTTGTATAATTTGATCTTCACAGGAAAACTGATGTTACTTTTCCAGATCACATTCAACCTTGTCATGGCAGCTGAGGCCATCTCAAGTCTTGTCTTGATTTCTTTATTTGATCTTCCATCACTACATATAGTGGACCCGAGATATTTAAAGGTGTTAACTTCTTCTAACGTTTGCCCATTTAACGTAATGTTGGTCGGAACATGTTTCTTATGGCTATTCACCAATATCTTGCTTTTTTCTATATTAATTTCCATCCCATATGTTCTTGTTACTTTCTCCAGTCTAGAGGTAAGGTCTTGAAGTTCTGATTCTGTTCCAGCTATCAGATCAATATCATCAGCAAAACGTAGATTACACAGAGGTCGGCCTCCAATCGATATGGTTGATTTATAATCGTATCGATTGGAGGCCGACCTCTGTGTAATCTGTGTTCTGAAATGGGTTGCTTCATACGCCTCCTTTCCAGAGGACCTTCTTCTGTCTTGGGCAGCTGAATTGATTTATATTCTGTATTTGACTTGTCCATGTTTATATCTTTATCATGCCTTCCCAGAATACACTGTATTATCAGTTAAAAAAATATAAAAAATACATAAAAATTATAATTGGCTCAGAAAAATTAATGAACATACATCTATACTATATGTGCGGTGTCACACAGAAATGGAATGTAATGAAATCTGTCCAAACAGCTTGATGATCTAGATTTTGCCGATGACTTGGCTCTTCTTTCCCATAACAATCAGATGCAAGACAAAATGAAAATACTCAATGAGAGGTCACAGCAAATGGGTCTGAAAATACACACAGAAAAGATAAAGATAATGAGAATAAATGCAGGAAATGATAACAAGGCTTAACTTGAAGAAACATCACTACAAGATGAAGAAGTCCAACACACATACAAAAAAACATCTTCAACTTAAATGTTGTTGTTGTTTAACTAGGGCTGCTGAGCTTTCCGCACTTTTGCAGCCAATACCAAGTTGAAGACTCTTTGGTATTATATACTACACTGTAGATCTAGGATTTTCCTGTGGCTTTTCCTCCATTCCGAAACATGCTGAGCTCCAGTTTCTCCAGCTTGGCTTGCATTTAAAGGATCATTACATCTGGTCCGACCAACGGGCTGATCACCCGTTTGCCAGTCACTTTGATTACGGAAACAACGGCAAACGGATTGATTTGTCGTTGCCCTAAAGACGCCATTAGGCATGATGGGAACAACGGCAAAGAAAATCTATTCGCTGTTGCCCTTAAGACGCCACTAGGCGTAATGGCCACTGACTGCTTTGCCGGTCGTTGGCTAAGGACGGAAGAAGAAGAGAAGAAGACATATGGTCCAAAGCTAGGAGGAAGCACATGGCTTACTGTGCATTTCTTTCCATCCAAGGGGGTTCTCCAAATATGCAGAGCTAAAATACTGTGTTCTGGTTCTGGGCTCTCTAAAGGAATTGTCATGTCCCACACAGAACCACTTCTTAGCTCCCCCTGCCTATCATTGGGTCCTTATGTGATCCTCTTGCATGCAGAAAGCCAGGTAAAATCCAGAGCTATATCTGGGCCTAAAGTGACTCCTCCAAGCTTAGTGTGCAATGCTGGGTTCTCAACATGTTTCACCACAAATATCAAGTCAGTCCTATTGTATGGCTCTGAAACATGGAGAACAACAAAACAACCACAAAACTATAAACATTCATAAATGGATGCTCATCTATATAGCAACCATTTCATTACCTTCATCTTTACATAAGCCAGTTTGTTCTACTTTCTTAATTCTTGGTGTTTTTGTATCCATGATGTCAACTATTTGGTCATGAACACCATGATTCTGGCAGGGAAAGAAAAAAATGAGAATTATTTTGTGAGCTTAATATGGGTATATGAAAAATGTGGTGAAAAGTGTGATTCATCTTTGAAATGAAATAATTCAGTGGCACACAAGTAGTTGTCATGTTACAAGCAGACAGACTCTCAGAGCAGTGTTGGTTTGATGATCACACATTTAAAGTTTGTCATACAATGAATGCTTCCCTTGTAGAAGTAATAATAAAAATAAACATAGCACCTAACTGAGTATGAGAATGTGCCCCTGAGGTGACAGCCCTCCATTGCTTTTTTTCCACTGGTGTTCTTCCTTTCAACATTTTTTCATTGTGTCTCCTTGTTGTTAGAGCTTCTTTTCACACAATCTGATGTGGTGCTGTAGAAAGCCTCTCCACAATGTGTGATCTGCAGTTTCATCCTCCCAGATTGATGGATTTATGCCCAGTGCCCTCATGTCTCTCTTGCACACATCTTTGATCCTCAGCTGCGGTCACCCAACTGTTCTTTTGCCGTCTGCCAGTTGTCCTTATAATATATCTTTAGGGATGCCTCCATCTTCCATGCAGAAGAAATGGGGAAGCCAGCATAGTTTGTGTTGTCTAACCAGTGTATACATGCTTTGAAGGCCAGCATGTGACAACACCTTGACATTTGTCACTTTGTCCATCCATGAAATACCGAGGATGTGGTGTAAAAACCATTGATGGAAGGTATTGAGCCTTCTTTCTTGCTTAGCATAGGCTGTCCATGTCTTGCTGCCATACATAAGTGTGCTGGTGACACAGGCATTAAATACCGCATCTTTGGTCTTCATTGTGGATTGAGAGTTTCTTCAAACACGCATTATGAGACGAGCAAAGGTGGCTGCAGCTTTGCTAATGGGATTGTCAATTTATGTTTCCAGAGATAGTTTATCATAGATTGTAGACCACAGGTATGTGAAGTGGTGCACCACTGTAGAAGTGATATCACTGCAGTATTACATTTTGCTTCTGCATATGACACCTTAATTCACATTCTTAGCAGTCTCACAGGCAAACAATTATGGCATCATACAAAGGTTTAAAAAAAAAAAAAAATAGGCATATTTCATTGAGATTTTGAGTAATTGCCTATCTCAGTCAACATGCTGTTTCTATTTTTAGGAAAGAACATGTTATGAAAATTAAAAGGGAAGATGGATACAATTTCATTGTATTCTCATTTCAGCAAAATCATAGTTTTTAAAGTTGTTACAAAAAACACAAAATGATGACATATATCAATGGGTTTTGGCGGTATAGTGGTGAGAATCTTTGTCTTCGAAACAATCTGCGTTTCATTTTTGGTAGACATTTTTTGGTTTTTAAATTTAAAAAAAATTTTTAATTCAGTCATACAAGTGAGAGTGTACATGGACATATTTTTGCCCTTTCATTATATCTATCTTCCCTTTCAGTCATTTCTGACTATAGGAGCGTACCACCTAAACAAGTTTCGGTGGCACGAGGTTGGGCACTTGGATAGAGAGGTCAAGCTGTTGCCCTTTCATTAATGCAAATACATTCCCTGCAGACAAATGAGAAAATTTTTTATTTCCAAAAATGTAAAGGCATTCAGTGCCAGTGTGTGCTTAGTGCAAACTTCATTTTTATTCATGTCTAGTGGTTCTGTGCATAATAATATACACTTTGTTGGGCAAGATGCATATAATGATCACTTCTTCTTTGCATCTCGCCTCCACAGTTCTCTACTAAGTTGTTTTTGGTCAGCCTCTCTTTCACTTTGATTCAGGGGTCCACAGCATAGCTCTTCTTGTGATGGCATTGGGGTCTCTTCTGAGGATGGGGTCAACCCAACTAGTATTTTTTATGGGTGGTGGAGGAAAATAATTGCATAAGCTACTATCACATGATATTATGATCATGATAAGGTTTCAGGTGTTTGATGCAATATTGCAAGTGTAGATCTGTTCAATAAATGAGTGTGCTAAGGCATACTGATAGTTTACTAAAATAATTAATAAATAAATTACTCACTTCATAACCTGGTTCCAGTTTTATTTTTTCACCATTGAATGCAGGTGTAGTCTCAACATGTCTTGAAGCCTGAGAAGAAAGAGTGGTGGACCATAGCAGGATATCTTACACTGCATTAAGGCAGTAAAACTAAAGTTCACATCCAAGAAAGATCAAAGCTGTACACATAACAGACAAGTTACAAATATTATCTACTTTAATTAAGCTTAATTATATTTATATATAAAACATTAAATTAAATTGTAACCTCATTATCTTGTTCCTGTTTCACCCTGACAGCCTGACAGGAGATGTCATGTTCAATATTCATTTCATCCTGGTGGTGAAAAAACAATCAGAAGTGGACATCAGAATATAAGAGTTATATTCTAAAAAAATATACACAATTTTTTTGAGAAGCACTAAAAACACTTAATCTAATCCACATTTTAGAGCAACCTGATCCCAAAAGGGAGTATGGGCCAACAGTAGGAATAATCACTGCTAGGGGTTATAGTGGCTATAAACTATGGCTTCCACCTCTAATTCTAAAGGTACTGAGTTCGATTCCCAGAAAATGGAATATGAAAAAGGGAAAAAAAAGTTTTCAGAACCAGTGGTCTTAATGATGTCATACTCCCCCTGGTCTCCTGGGTAATGAGATCAGATGCCTAGCCCTCTCAGATCAGGGCAAAAAAATAAGGAAGTCTTGTGTGCAAGTTGAGCACATTAAAAAATCCCCATGGCAGTTGGAAATCATAAAGAGTAGGATGTAAGGTCGCTACCATAGCAAAAATAAAATATTAGACACTTACCCACCACAAAAAAAAATATTTATAGAATGTGTGATTCCTATATACGCACATTGGGATTCTCGCCGGTGCTAAGGAGTTCATCCACTGTGCTGGATCCTCCTTGCATGATCTAAGGGATGAAATCAGAGTACTGATGGAGTTGTCCATGTGCAATGAAGATAGTCTATAAAAACCAAACTGTGTTAGTAATAACAGAAGTCAAAAAATTAAAAATCTTACTTTACAATCCCACTCCAGTTTAATTTTTTCATCCATAAATGGGAACTGTGTTTGACCATTTCTTGGAGGCTGGAAAGAAAAATTAAGTTTCATATAAATAAACAATAAAGTTTGAAATCCTAAAAACAACAAAAAACTCTAGTGGTGTAGAAGTTGATACCGGATGTAAGTGGTGATAACTGCAAACATTATACAATGCGGTCTCGATAAGAAGAAGTCACTGGGACCATATAAAATACTTCATCTTATCAAAAATTCTGCTTATGTGAATTTTGCTCAAAATGAATATTTATGTCAGCATAAGAGGTAAAGCATTAAGCAATTATTTTTACCATTCAGATACATAAATTTGGATTTTAAATTTCTGCATCTTTTAAAATGTTCAAAATCAATTTAGTGAAGCCTAAAATGTAGTGTTAAGTTAATTTCTAGTAGGGATTGGGGTCAGCATTAGGAAGAAGCTGTATGTCATCTGTAACGAGGAAAAGAAAGAAAAAAAACTCACTTTACAATCCAGTTTAATGTTTTCATCCATGAATGGGAACTGAATATTTCTTGGATGCTGAAAAAAAAAGAAAATTATGTTTCATATAAATGTACAACAAAATTTGAGATCCTAAAAATAACAAAAAAAATTCTAGTTGGTTAGAAGATGATGTGGAGATGTAAGTTGTGATAATTGCAAATATTATTTTAGAGAAAAAATAATCGAGGAAGATTACGGGAACCGGTAAGACGTGGAGTACAATGGATGGTATGAAAAAAATTGAAAAAAGGTGATTCATCTTACTTACTTACTTAGTCTTTCCCATTCTACCGTGAGGTGTAGAGGTTTGGAAGAGAGAGCGCCAGACTATCCCATCGGCTGTCTTCCTCCTGGCCTGGTTCCATTCTAGTCCTCGGTCCTTCAAAGATTGTGTAATGTTTTAAAAGACAGCATCAAGAAGACCTATCCATGAAGACAACACCACTGAAGCCCACCCTATACCCTGTACCATGGGAGCAGGCCAGCAATGCCCTCCAAATTAATACATCAGTCAGTGGTCTCACAAGTGGATGTGAGTATAACGATCTGCAAAAACGAACTGCTACATTGAGTATGATCCAAGAAAGCTATCCCGATCAATCATGGATACATGCCTATACAGATGGATCAGCAACTAATGCTGTTAGGAATGGAGGTGCCGGTATCTTTATCTCATATTCTGACAACCACTATGAGACTAGGCACATTCCCACTGGTAAATTCTGTTCCAACTATACAGCTGAGGTTCAAGCTCTAGAGCAAGCTGCAAATATGATTTATAACACCAACTCTGACTGTCACCAGGTAGTCATCCTCACAGATGCACTGTCTGTCCTGCAAGCTCTCAAGGGTGGTAAACTCCCGCATCTGAGAAATGAACTAAACAAGGTAGCTGCCAAAAAGAGAACCATACTTCAGTGGGTACCATCTCATTGTGGTGTACCCGGAAATGAAAAGGCAGATAAACTTGCATAAAAGGGAGGAGAATGTGAACAAGAAGATAATGAAGTCACATACTTTGAGAAAAAGAGAGCTATCCAGACTATCAGAAGAGAACAGAACCAACCCAAAGATGACTATCACACTCTCGACCGGCAGGGACAGATAACTATTTTTCGCCTCAGGACAGGGCATAACAAACTGAATAAACACATGCACAAGCTACGATTGTCTGCTTCACCACTGTGCACATGTGGATTAAACAAACAAACTGCTGAGCATGTTCTACAGGATTGTCCTCTGTATGACCAGTTAAGAAAGATATACTGGCCCAATGACTCAACACTAAACTCAAAGCTATATGGAGCTAAAGAGGAACTTCAAATAACAGTTGAATTCATCATGAGAACTCGTCTGACGGTGTAAACATCAAAGATGCGATTGCAAGAAGAAGTGTAATGTTGTCCTCCCAGCGGACTCTGGGTCGTCCTGGGGGTCTGAATCCCTGGCTCTTTGTTTCCCATGCTTGTCGTGGCAGCCGATCCTCTCCCACTCTGCAGACACGGCCAAACCATCTTAGTTGGGACTGTTCTACTTGGGTCTGCAGGGGGTGGGATTCCAGGCCTTGACGTATCGTCTGGTTGCGGACCATGTCTCTTCATATTACTTCAACCACCTTCCTCAGATACCTCATTTCTGAGGTTTGGATGTGGCCCCTGTGGGCTGTAGTCACTGCCCACGACTTGCATCCATACGTCAAGACTGGGACACAGGTGGAGCGGCATACAGCCATCTTCGTTTTCTTACCAACCTCTCTCTTGCTGAGGAATCCTCGATTTATGGCCTGAAAAAGTCTCCCAGCTGCCGCCCCCCGAGTGGCTAACTACCCCCTTTCTGTCTATAATAGCTCCGAGGCATTTAAAGTGGCCAACCTTCTCCAGGACCTGCTCCCCCAGCCCAATCTGATGTCCTCTTTCCTCTCGTGATATCACCATGGACCTTGTTTTAGAGCTGCTTATGACCATCCCTCTCCTCTCCAGCTCTCCCCCCCCAGACCCGCAGGCTGGACTGGAGATGTGCCTCTGATTTAGCAATCAGGGCAACATCATCAGCAAACGCCAGCTCTGAAATACAGACCTGTCTCATCTTCCAGTACCCCACTGAACACTTTCTTGTTCTCTCCTTACATGCCTTGATGACATCGTCCATGAGGAGTATGAAAAGACGAGGTGACAGGATATCACCCCGTCTTACACCAGTGGTGGTCCTGAACTCTTCTGACTTATGGTTTGCTGTTCTCACATAATTTCTGCAAGACGTGTAGAAGCTCTGTATAGCATGAATCAGAGGTAATGGAATGTTCTTCCTTGCCAAACAGTCCCAAAGTTTGCTCCAGGGGACCCTGTCAAACGCCTTTTCCAGATCTATGAAACAAAGATGGATCTCACTCTTATACTCAAGGGCCTTTTCACTCAGCTGTCTGAGTGTGAAGATTAGGTCTTGAGTACTCTGGTTCGCTCGGAGTCCGCACTGGACCTCATCCAATTGTGGCTCAGCTAGGCGTCGGAGTCTCTGCTCTAGGATTCTAGAGTAGACCTTACCAGGGACACCGAGAAGGGACATGCCTCCACGGTTTCCACATTGTCGATTGTCACCCTTTTTGAAAATTGGTGCCATGATGGCAATCTCCCAATCCCCCGGCATGGTTTCGCTGCACCACGCTGCCTGCAGGACCCTTAAGAGCAATAGGTCGCCTGATGCTCCCATGTACTTAACCATTTCTGGTGTTATACCATCATGCCCTGCCGCCCTGTCCATCCCGATTCTCTCCAGTGCTGCCCCCAGCCCCTCCATCTTTATGTCATCTTCACCACCACTGGTCCTCTCCTCTGTGCCAGTGGCCATCACCTCTGATGCTTCACCATGCTCACCATCTAGGAGTTCTGAGAAATATTCTTTCCATTACTTCCTTTGGGGCAGTAAGCAATTTGCCCCGCTTGTCCCCTATAAATTTGAGAGGGCATTGCCTTTCCCTCCTCATGTTCCCTAGGGTCCCATAGAACAATCTCCAGCCCCTCTCCAAATTCTTCCCAGGACTTCTGTTTTGCTGCTAGCATCTTGCCCCCCGCCCCTGCTCTGAATGTCACACACTCTCTACATTTCTCCATTTGTCCTGTTGTGTCTTCAGCTCCCAAGTATTGTTCCCATGCCATTCTCTTCTCTCCCATTTTCTCTCTGACTTCCTCTGTCCACCAAAGCGTCCTCTTTCTCCTGTTCCCAAGCCGGACCTCACCACACGCTTCCGCAGCAGCTGTCTTTATGATATCCTTGAATTTAAGCCAGAGGGTTTCCAAGTCATCAGGTTGTTCTTCTGTGTTGTTCACCGCTGCAGCAATAAGCCCCTGATATCTGGTCTTAATTTCTGGCTCTCTCAGCTTGTAGGTCTTAATGCTCATTTCTCCCATTCATTTACTTAGTTTTTTGCGGGATGTTGGCAGTTCCTAGGCTGAGCAACTCTTTCAGTTGTTCTTTTGATTGCAAGCAGGTAGTGATCACCTCCAATCTCTGGCCCCCTCCAGACTCTAGCATCCCGGACATATTTGAATGAGCTCCTCCCAATAATGGCACAGTTGATCAGACCTCTCACTCTTTGTTGGCTCACATCTTCTTCTTCTTCTTCCTCATTCGTCCTGAAAAGGACGGTGGTTGCGTTGTGTCTGTTTACGCCTAAGCTGTGATATTTGCACCTTTCGGTCGACACATCCGACTTCTGCACGGCATTTTTTAGGACCGGGTTTGCCTTCCCATTGCGATCCACACTCGCTCAGCCAGACTGCACTGCTGCAGACTGTTTCCAGGACCACCATGTGGAGGTGGAGTGTGGTCTTGACCAGCTCTGATTCGCTGGTCCTGACGCAGGCAGTCAAGCTTTGAGTCGCTGACTGCGTTCTCTATTGCTGCTGCGTCTTTGGGTCCCGGCTCACATCTAGTGTATGCATGTAAGCACTTATGGGGGAACCCTGTGTTTGTAATGATCAGATTCTGCTCACTGCAGAATCTGAGGAGTCGCTTTCCATTGTCATTGAGAATATCTTCTCCATATCTTCCGATAACTCCACCCCATCTAGCATGGTCATTTCCAACTCTGGCATTGAAATCTCCGAGCATGATTATTTCATCTAGGCAGTCATCCACTGTCCTTTGAAGCAGCTCGAAGAATTCCTCCTTGACCTCTGCTCTCTCATCCTCATTTGGCCCATACACTATGACCAGATTGACTATGGTTTCTTCTTCTTTTAGTTTTACAACCATAATGCGCTCCGAGACAAAGTTCCATCCCTTGACACTATCTTTTTGGTCTTTGGCCACAATGCAACCCACGCCCTTTTTAGCTCTTTCAGGTGTGGGTACACCACTGTAGATCAGCGTGTTGCCATCGAGATCCATGACTCCTTGTCCTTTTTTCTTTGTTTCCGTTATAGCCAGGATTTCTAGTTTTGCTTTCCTCATCTCTTCCACCAGCTCCTCTTCTTTCCCATTTATACTTCTTGTGTTCCAAGTTCCATAAGTTGTAGTCCGTTCCAGTTCGTCGCCTTTAGAATCAGTCCGGATTTCTCTCTTGTAGTTCTCATAATCAAAAGTTTAAAGCAAACAGGTGATTGGCCTGTTGTGCCTTTGCATGGTGGAGGGGCTGCCTCCTTACGGCCTCCATGCAGGCCGCCCTCCTCCTTTTTCAGCTGGGCTTGGGACCGGCCTAGGCGGAGTTGTGATTCGCCTTACGAGGACAAAAGACAAAACCTTTTCAGGTGACGCACTCTCTCTTCAGCAGGCGTGCTAGGTCTTAGCTGCCTTTAGGGAAGTACCCATGTTTTCTTTTTATATTTGATTAGATTCTTATGTGTCCTATCTAGTGCTCACTTTCTTTCTTTCCTTTCCCTGATGAAGATCTTGTGGCCGCAACGTTGGCTATTTTCTTTGTCTTTTGTCCTCGTAAGAAGAATCACCTTTTTTGATTTTTCTTCATACCCATCCCTAGAGAAAAAATACCACTTTCTAGCAGACTGCAGTATTCATCTCATCAAATATTCTTGCTATCTAATTTCTTTTCTGCACATACGCTTTGATTGTCCCTTGAAGGCTATGGACATATTGTTAGAAAAAATCTATCTCGATACATGATTAAAATTTTTCACACAAATAATACATTTAAAAAAAAAAAGAAACACCATTAACTCTTAGTATACGAGCGGCCTTTTAGAAAGGCCGATGATCGATCCCCGTCAATAGCGAAAATATATAGGTGAATGCATGTTTAAAACCACTGAACAATTTAGTTATGTGCATGATATAGGGGTTTCATTTCTTCACATTTTGATATATAACACTTTATGTATCTTTATAAATAAATTATTTATTGCAAAATCTGTAACGGTAGTCATGAAATTAGCTCGTATACTAAGAGTTAAGCTTATATACAGATACAATTTGTAACAAAAAAAATAATATACTTCTTTATATGCAAAAATCTATGACGATTTTTGGAGTAAACATTCTGATGAAAATAAAACTCAAAATTTTAGGGTAAGTATATGAACCCCCTAGAATACATTCATGGTCTCCCAAGGGGTCCGAGCACCACAGGTTAAGAAACCTTGCTCTACAACAATACAAAATGACACCCATCATCAACTCAACAGAAAGTAGGGATCGAAGACGCAGCAAAAGAGATGAATGCAGTCAGCGAACCAGAGCTGACCAAGACCCTACTCCACCTCCAAGTGGTAGTCCTGGAAACAGGCTGCATCACTGCAGTCTGGCCGAGAGAGTAGGGATCGAAGAGGGAAGGCAAACCCAGTCCCAAAAAATGCCGTTTGGAAGTTGGATGTGTCTGGCCGAAAGGCGCATATATCGCAGCTTCGCTGTAAACGGCGACACAACGCTACCAACGTTCTTTTCAGGACAAACAAGGAAGAATAGAAAGTCAATATTTTTTATATTTAGACTTCACAAAAACCACAAGCACAGATTAAACATTTGTTTAACAGTATTTAACAAAGAAGGTGAATTTTAAAGACACTTTTATTCAACACAGCAGAACACTAGAGGCAGTGCTGTGTATTTGAATACTAGTAGAAAAATATAAAGAGGTCTCAAAAGAATTTACATGTGTTTTCTAACTATAAGAAATGTTTGACATAGCTCATAATGATAAATTAATTTAATGCCTTGAAGAAATAGGCACTGATAGAAAAGACATAAGAATAAGCAATATCAAACCTAAGAACAAACTGCAACAATAAGATCTGGCAATTATTACATTTTCTAATTTCCTAAAGTGTCCCTTCAATTTTATAACAACTTACAATCTTTTCAAGGTGTCTTTTTGGGAAAATATGGCAAAGTCACACATTATGGCAGGAAAACTAAATATTGCATGCCCCTTAAAATAACTGTATTTCTTCGCAATCTCTTTATGGTGTCTGCGTCTTGAGGAAATATTTATGCCTGTGCTTTTTTATTTTTATTAACAAAATTTATGGAATTCTCTCCATTTATATCTTACAGAGCCGTCGGACCTAGCATCTTTTAAAAGATTTTGCATACGGAATCAGTTAAGATAAGTGACAGAAGACACTAGAGATCTTTTGAAGCCAGTTATAGTAAACATTTCACAACGGGCTGATCACCCGTTTGCCAGTCACTTCGATTACAGAAACAACAGCAAATGGGTTGATTTGCCGTTGCCCTAAAGACGCCACTAGGCGTGATGGGAAACAATGGCAAAGAAAACCTATCTGCTGTTGCCCTAAGATGCCACTAGGCGTAATGGCCACTGACTGCTTTGACGGTCGGTGGCTAAGGACGGAAGAAGAAGAAGATAGTGAACATTAAGACAGAAGACACTAGAGATCTATTATAGCCAACATTATAGTGAACATTCAAAGCAGATATTGACACGGCTAGAGATGTTATATAAATTACTTGGTAAAGTCTGGGAAAATGAAGAGATACCAGCAGAATGGAAGGAAGGATATCTGATTAAGTTGCCTAAGAAGGGAAATTTACAAGAGTGCACAAATTATAGAGGAATAATGTTACTATCAGTGCCAGCAAAAGTATTAAACAGGATTATCGAGAGATTAAGAGAGTCTGTAGTGAAATTGACAGAGATACAACGGTAAAATACCTCCAGGGATAACATTTGGGGATAAAAACATAATGCGTAGGCTGCGAATAGTACATGATCGCCTAGACCGCGGGTCATCATCCTCCATAAAAATTGACTTGCTAGGCAGGAGGGGAACGGCGGATCAAAAAGGAAAAAAAATATGACTGGAAAGATTGCGTGAGACTAGAAAGGCTAAGGAGACGCAATTGGGGGGGAAACGGAGAAAAGTCACGTTTCCCAAGTTGACATAAAAAGTAAGCAACTCGACAGAAGGGACCATAGATATGTTACGCCACAGTCATTTATTGGACGCTTTTGCGCGATACCAAGCCCTTGATTTGAATTCAGCGGCTAAACGCAGATGTTAGGAATATTACAAAAATTAAAAAGTATTTTTTTCTTAATATTAATGTTAGGAATATAAAAATTAGCTGGCCGGATGGCCTATTCTGAGCAGTGAACTAATATGTTCTTAATTTTACAGACGGATAGATAATATTGAAGATAATGACAAAAGACAGTGGTGTTCACATCATCGACAGACTGTATTGAATCTAAAAGTGTCGCGATTTGCACACAAAAACACGACCTTGGGACGCAGGTGTTCAAATTTACTTAGTATGGAGGAGAGGGTTTTTGGGTGGTAGCTGTGTCTAAAAATAACTTTTAACGACAAAATTTTGGAGGGGAGAGAAAGGTTGGTTCAAAAATCAAGTACATTTTTGTAGAAACACAAGTAGAGACGGACAGACTAACAGATAACCATCCATACTTGACTGAAGCATGACTGAAATGACTTTATGGTAGGAAATTTGAAATTCAAATAAACCTAGGCAGTGATTGGCCACAGACAATCATATCATTAGCGCTCAGACGCGAAAGTGGGGCCATTCTTCAATAGTTGTTCAGTGATAGACACAGATTTTAAAGTGTGGTGATTTCCATATGAAAGAAAGTGTAAGAAGTTTAGGGACGCCATACTATAGCCAGCAGCTCAGCTGAGTTTTGCTAGCAATTCTGTGTTATTTATTCATAATCTGGTAAGATTGAAATTATTTCCTTATATATATTTTGAATATTGTTTCATGTTCGAGTGATTTGATACTGCCATATCGAAATCTAGCCTTACAAACAAGTAGGGATTTGCTCTAGACCCCCCGCCCAAGTCAGGGTCTAGGGACCAACAATGTACATAAACTCCAGCAAGGGTTAGGCAAGACAGATCAAGTGTTGAGAATAATGAAACATATTACCTATCCTCTTTTAGGGCAGAAAACTAATAAATATTTTTCAGAATCTATAGTCTGGGAGGATCTATCTGATGTAAAACCACCATGGTAAATGTGCTGTTTGGTCAGAGAGATCTGACCTGTCTGTATGATGTGGTTGTTGTGTCAGTGTTGTGTCCAGACGTGGGTAGAGAATAGATTTTGACACATGGCCCATACTTTGATTGCAGAGCTGTGAGTTTCTGTTGTCAACCAAGCAGTGTCGATTCAGTTGGTGACTTTACTCGAGTGTATCTGTGCAGTACTTGTGACAGAGACCACCATTATTGCCCGCCAGCACGGAGAGGTGGGACCACCAGATTTCAGCACCAGAGCTACAACTACAAGATGAGTGAGCCTCTGGTCTGCTGGACATTCACCAACACCGTTTAGTTACTAATAACCCCATAAAAATTCCCACCATTTTCTGGACACTGTGTAGTCAATATAGACAGGTGTGATGAGGCCACCCCAACAGCACAAACATTAACTATCCTCCCAAGTAGATGACTACTAGAACATTTTAATAAAACTAACTAGTATAGTACATATATATGTACACTATTGCATTTATGATATAATATTCCATGCATTTCTTTTCATAATCTCTAAATCCTTTTAAGTTCTGGTCAACCTAAAAAATTGATCCAGAACAAAATAAATGTAATATAATTCTATCAAAAAATCTTACACACGTGAGTTAGTTCAGTGTATTTTAACATTTATTAATATTATTAGTCTTGTTAAATATCTGTGGGTATATCTATAACCTATTACACCACACTACATATCATAACCCTAGACACTTTACGTAGCCACATTCATTAAAAAAAAAAATTAAGTGTGAGGTCGTAGTGGTAGCAAGAAAGGCCTTCTGACAATTCTCAACTACATTTTATCTCAGGAGCCTTCACAGCTGGCCTCATACAATTACATTTAGTAATATCACCATCATACAATACCATCAAACACCACTACATAAATTGGGGTCTTGTCCAGGGATAATTAGCCCAACAGTAATATTAGGATCTCCTGGTGGGAGAAATCAAAGTAGGGAAATAAATTGTAAAATTCCCTTTAACATTAAAAGTGTCCCTGCAGATAAAAGTTGGTGAATCTTCACAGCCAGTAATAATTAATTAGTTAACTGGTTAGTTAGAATTAGTTAGACTATAGTCATAAGAAGTACTTAGTGTATTTACTGGTTAGAGATTTAGCTTGTATATTATTATATTGTCTAAAAAGTATGGCGGAGCTGGCAAAATTTAGATCAGCTGCTGTGCTCACCGCGAAGGAGATGGGAATGGATGGTCAAATTTTAATTCAATACGTAACGGCTGAATGTGATAAATATATTGAACGGGAAGAAAGGAGGTTAGCTGAAGAGAAGAGGTTAGAGGCTGATAGAGAAATTAAGAGGCTGCAGATTGAGGCAGAAGAAAAACGACAGCAAAGGGAGGCAGAAGAAAAAAGATTGACTGCCGAAAGGGAGGCAGAAGATAAAAAGGCCGAAAGGGAGGCAGAAGATAAAAAGGCCGAAAGGGAAGCAGAAGATAGAAGGTTGCAAAGGGAGCACGAATTACGACTAAGGGAGCTGGAATTACAAGGCCAGGCTCCTGAAAATGGTGCCAGCCCTTTTGCCTCAGATGCTACGCCCAGTCTGGGAGCCTCAAACTCCGCTATGGGGTTTCATTTAGACCATTTTGTTGAAAAAGACGATGACATAGAGGGGTACCTAGGACGTTTTGAGTTATTAGCTACTACATATGGGTTAGAGAGAGAGAGGTGGAGCTTAAAGCTATCACAGGGATTGAGAGGTACTTCTTATGAAGTATTTGCCAAAATGAACAGGGAAGACCAAGACAATTATGACATGTTAAAGCAGGCTTTGTTATTAAGGTACGAGAAGAATGGTGAATTTTATCGTAAGAAATTTAGAAATGCCAAACTGTTGTCTGGGGAGACATACCACCAATTCTCTGCTAGACTAGAAACCTATTTGGAGAAATGGACGGCTCTGGGGAAGACCCAAGATCTTAAAGAAATGATCATGATTGAGCAATTGAGAGAGTCCATGGCTCCAGACATGAGAAAATTTCTCATGGAACAAGGTGCAGAGAAGTTGGGGGAAATTTTAAATGTTGCTGAGAGGTATCAGGCAGCTCAGGCAGAGGTAAGTGGTGCTAAAAAGAAGCACATAGACAATTTTAAAGCTCCACAGCAATTTAATAGATTTGATAATAGAGAGCAGGGAAATAAAGGTAGGACAAACTTTGAGCGGCCAAGAAATGACTATCGCGACAGAAACTCACAGTTCAATGACCAAAAGTTCAATGAAAGAAAACCGTTGAACCAAGGGAAAAGATGGTGTAAATGGTGCAAGAAGGATAACCATAACACCGAATTTTGTAGAAGGAAACCTTCAAACATTGCTGCAATGAAGTCGGGGACGCAAAGATTAAAGGTTAATCCTAAGGGACAACAGGAACCTTATCACCCCCCAGTTTGTGAGGATGTTATTTGTAATGGGGTCACCATAAGGTGCCTTTATGATACAGGTTTGGATTATGATTCAGTTGTGAAGTCTAGCCTAGTGGACCCAAGTCAGTATACCACAGAAACAGTGGAAATACAAGGGGCGACTAAGGACATACCACTCATGACACTTCCCATCGCAAGGATAACGGTGAAAACTCGCTATGTGGAAGGAGAAATCAGAGCAGCAGTGATAGATGAACCAATCTACCCTCTGATATTGGGGTGTAGATACGTCTTCTTGGGGAATCCCGAGAAACCTGTGATCATGGCGACAGTGCAGACCAGGTCACAGAAGAAGGAGGAAGAAGGTGAACCTATAAATGCTCATCCAGAGGAGATGAGGAAGGCGCAGGCTGAGGATAGGACACTCAAGCCCTGTTTTAAAAAATTGCCCAAATGCCACACACCTCCGAGCAAGGGGGAATATTTCATGAAGAACAAACTCTTATACAGGAAGGCCGGAACTGGAACAAATGGTCACAACCAGCTGGTTCTTCCCACTTCATATAGAGATAAAGTGATGGAACTCGGGCATGCGATTCCCTTCAGTGGTCACATGGGGATCAGCGCCACAGGACAGCGTATAGCTTGTCATTACTTCTGGCCAGGGATAACGGAGGATATAAAAAGATATGTCAAATCCTGCCCAGAATGTCAAAGGGTAGCTCCAAAGCACTGGACTGCTCCTGCAACTCTAGGGGAAATGCCCATAGTGGGAACACCTTTTGAGAGGGTTGCAGTGGATATTGTAGGACCTCTCACTCGGACCAAGAGGAGGAACAGTTACATCCTTACTCTGGTGGACACTTGTTCTATGTGGGGAGAGGCGGTAGCCCTGCCATCAATTGATTCAAAACATGTAGCAGAGGCACTACTTACAATATTTACCCGATTAGGATTCCCGCATCAAATCTTGACGGATAATGGTTCTCAGTTCAAGGGGAAACTAACGGAAGAAGTTTTTAAGCTATTTCAAGCCAGGCACTTTCATTGTAGTCCGTACCATCCACAAGGGAACGGCCAGGTAGAGAGGTTCAATGGGACTCTCATTTCTATCCTGAGAAAGCTGGCACACGAAAAACCGGATCTGTGGGATCAATTCCTGCCCGCCGCATTGTTTGCGTACCGGGAGGTACCACATAGTTCAACCGGGATGGCTCCCGCAACTCTGCTATTTGGGAGGCCAATAAAAGGTCCATTAGAAGCTCTATTAAGGACCTGGACAGATGAGAAGGCGGAAGAGACTGTTACCTCATCGTATCAATATGTGAACGAACTGACCACTCGTTTGAAAGCTGGATGGAAACTGGCAAATGATAATTTGAAGCAAGCCAGGAAGAAACATGCAGCATATTTTAATAGGAAGGCAAAGGACAGGGAACTGGCAGTCGGAGAGAAGGTGCTGCTTCTACTACCGGGAAGCCAGAATAAATTACAAATTGGTTGGCAAGGTCCATATACGGTTCTAGAGAAGGTGTCTAGAACAAACTATAAAATTGACAAAAAGGGGAAGGAGAAAGTTTATCATGTAAACCTGTTAAAGAAGTATCTGGACAGACCACTCCAGGAAAGCACCCCCTTATTGACCTTGGCTATTGCAACCCAGATGCAAAAAGAACCACTCACCTCACATGAATACCCATTACATCCTTGTGAAACAGCAGCACAGGTAAAAGTCAGTAAGCACCTGACTAAAAACCAGAGGGAGAGAGTTCAACAGGTTCTGGAGGAACATACAGATGTATTAACAGATAAACCAGGCCATACAAATTTGCTACAGTATGACATGAAACTGGTAGACTCAAACCCAATCTGTATGAGAGCCTATTCTATTCCGTTCGCGAAGGAGAAGGCATTGAAGGAAGAAATAGAGTATTTGTTGAAGGAGGGGATTATTTCGCACAGTGAATCATCTTTTAGTTCTAGTGTCGTTTTGTTGAGGAAAAACGTCTGGGGAACACAGACTGTGCATAGATTACAGGAAACTGAATGCTGTCACAGAAGGACAAGTGGATCCATTACCAGACACAAAACAGTTATTTGCCAGACTGAACAAGGCAAAATACTTTTCAAAGGTGGATCTTAGTAAAGGCTATTACCAGATCCCAGTGAAGCCTGAAGTGAGACCTTATTTGGCTTTTAGCACTTCGGATGGACATTATGAATTCAATATGCTACCATTCGGACTGAAAAATGCTCCGAGTGTGTTTTCAAGGATGATGCGCAAATTGTTGGATCCCCTGAATAACCCATGTATCACGAATTTCATGGATGATATTCTCGTCGCCACAGAGACATTTGAAGAACACATTGAAGCTCTGGAGATGTTGTTTGACAGACTTCGGGAGGCGAACTTAACTGCTAGGCCAACAAAATGTTGTATTGGATGCAAAGAGTTGGAATTCTTGGGACACACTGTATATCAGGGTAATATGACCCCTGATCCTAAGAACTTGGAAAAACTGCAGAGAGCACCTAGGCCACAAACAAAAAAAGACGTGCGATCATTCGTGTCGTTATGCGGATTTTATCAGAAATACATCAAGAATTTTAACGCTATTTGTGCTCCTCTGACTGATCTGACTCGCAAGGGACTTCCAGATAAAATTATTTGGACTGCACAATGTGAACTAGCGTTCCAAGAGTTAAAAGAAAAACTCACTAGCAAGCCTATTCTCAAACTGCCTGATTTGACACAGGACTTTGTCTTAAGAACCGATGCAAGTAATGTAGGACTAGGAGGGGCTTTGTTGCAAAGATCATCTTCACCTGATGGGGAACTTAAACCAGTCGCTTATGCAAGCCGCAAATTGAATAAGGCGGAACAAGGATACTCCACAAGCGAAAAAGAATGTTTAGCATTAATCTGGGCAATAAAGAAGTTTCAAATCTATCTGTATGGTAGGACTTTTGTGGTGGAGACGGACCATCAGCCTCTCGTGTTCTTGTCTCAGGCTAAACATGAAAACGCAAGATTGCTGAGGTGGTCTTTGTTGCTTCAACCTTATCAGTTTAGTATCCAATATATCCCAGGCAAATTGAATGTCGGTGCAGATTTCCTCAGTCGGCACCCCTGTGATCAAAATTAGAGTAGTGGCAGACGTGAGGAGTAATTTTACCTATGTGTATCGCTGGTTTTGGAACTTGCCATAGGCATGTTTTCAAGTGGGGAGATGTGTAGTGAAATTGACAGAGATACAACGGTAAAATACCTCCAGGGATAACATTTGGGGATAAAAACATAATGCGTAGGCTGCGAATAGTACATGATCGCCTAGACCGCGGGTCATCATCCTCCATAAAAATTGACTTGCTAGGCAGGAGGGGAACGGCGGATCAAAAAGGAAAAAAAATATGACTGGAAAGATTGCGTGAGACTAGAAAGGCTAAGGAGACGCAATTGGGGGGGAAACGGAGAAAAGTCACGTTTCCCAAGTTGACATAAAAAGTAAGCAACTCGACAGAAGGGACCATAGATATGTTACGCCACAGTCATTTATTGGACGCTTTTGCGCGATACCAAGCCCTTGATTTGAATTCAGCGGCTAAACGCAGATGTTAGGAATATTACAAAAATTAAAAAGTATTTTTTTCTTAATATTAATGTTAGGAATATAAAAATTAGCTGGCCGGATGGCCTATTCTGAGCAGTGAACTAATATGTTCTTAATTTTACAGACGGATAGATAATATTGAAGATAATGACAAAAGACAGTGGTGTTCACATCATCGACAGACTGTATTGAATCTAAAAGTGTCGCGATTTGCACACAAAAACACGACCTTGGGACGCAGGTGTTCAAATTTACTTAGTATGGAGGAGAGGGTTTTTGGGTGGTAGCTGTGTCTAAAAATAACTTTTAACGACAAAATTTTGGAGGGGAGAGAAAGGTTGGTTCAAAAATCAAGTACATTTTTGTAGAAACACAAGTAGAGACGGACAGACTAACAGATAACCATCCATACTTGACTGAAGCATGACTGAAATGACTTTATGGTAGGAAATTTGAAATTCAAATAAACCTAGGCAGTGATTGGCCACAGACAATCATATCATTAGCGCTCAGACGCGAAAGTGGGGCCATTCTTCAATAGTTGTTCAGTGATAGACACAGATTTTAAAGTGTGGTGATTTCCATATGAAAGAAAGTGTAAGAAGTTTAGGGACGCCATACTATAGCCAGCAGCTCAGCTGAGTTTTGCTAGCAATTCTGTGTTATTTATTCATAATCTGGTAAGATTGAAATTATTTCCTTATATATATTTTGAATATTGTTTCATGTTCGAGTGATTTGATACTGCCATATCGAAATCTAGCCTTACAAACAAGTAGGGATTTGCTCTAGACCCCCCGCCCAAGTCAGGGTCTAGGGACCAACAATGTACATAAACTCCAGCAAGGGTTAGGCAAGACAGATCAAGTGTTGAGAATAATGAAACATATTACCTATCCTCTTTTAGGGCAGAAAACTAATAAATATTTTTCAGAATCTATAGTCTGGGAGGATCTATCTGATGTAAAACCACCATGGTAAATGTGCTGTTTGGTCAGAGAGATCTGACCTGTCTGTATGATGTGGTTGTTGTGTCAGTGTTGTGTCCAGACGTGGGTAGAGAATAGATTTTGACACATGGCCCATACTTTGATTGCAGAGCTGTGAGTTTCTGTTGTCAACCAAGCAGTGTCGATTCAGTTGGTGACTTTACTCGAGTGTATCTGTGCAGTACTTGTGACAGAGACCACCATTATTGCCCGCCAGCACGGAGAGGTGGGACCACCAGATTTCAGCACCAGAGCTACAACTACAAGATGAGTGAGCCTCTGGTCTGCTGGACATTCACCAACACCGTTTAGTTACTAATAACCCCATAAAAATTCCCACCATTTTCTGGACACTGTGTAGTCAATATAGACAGGTGTGATGAGGCCACCCCAACAGCACAAACATTAACTATCCTCCCAAGTAGATGACTACTAGAACATTTTTAATAAAACTAACTAGTATAGTACATATATATGTACACTATTGCATTTATGATATAATATTCCATGCATTTCTTTTCATAATCTCTAAATCCTTTTAAGTTCTGGTCAACCTAAAAATTGATCCAGAACAAAATAAATGTAATATAATTCTATCAAAAAATCTTACACACGTGAGTTAGTTCAGTGTATTTTAACATTTATTAATATTATTAGTCTTGTTAAATATCTGTGGGTATATCTATAACCTATTACACCACACTACATATCATAACCCTAGACACTTTACGTAGCCACATTCATTAAAAAAAATTAAGTGTGAGGTCGTAGTGGTAGCAAGAAAGGCCTTCTGACAATTCTCAACTACATTTTATCTCAGGAGCCTTCACAGCTGGCCTCATACAATTACATTTAGTAATATCACCATCATACAATACCATCAAACACCACTACAGAGTCCATAGACAAGACACTGAGAAATGAACAAGCAGGTTTTCAACAAAACAGATCCTGTACAGACCAGATAGCCACTTTGAGAATAATAGCTGAACAAAGTCTGGAATGGAATTCACCACTATACATTGGATTTGTGGACTATGAAAAGGCATTTGACAGTGTAGACAGAGAATCACTTTGGAGATTGATGAGGCATTATGGAGTTTCCCTGAAGATCATTAATTTAATAAAGAAAACATATGAAGACATGACATGCAGAGTTCTTCATGAAGGACAGCTTACAGAAACGTTTGGGATAAGAATGGGAGTGCGACAGGGATGCCTCTTGTCTCTGTTTCTTTTCATAGTAGCAATAGACTGGGTTATGAGAACATCAACAACACTCAACAGAAATGGAATCCAGTGGACTCTGACTAAGCAGTTGGATGATCTGGATTTTGCTGATGACTTGCTCATTTGTCCCATAACCGTAATCAGATGCAAGACAAACTGAAAACACTCGATGAGATGTCACAGCAATTGGGTCTGAAAATACACAGGGAAAAGACAAAAATAATGAGAATAAATGCAGGTAATGATAACAGGGTTGAACTTGAAGAAACACCACTACAAGATGTAGAATCGTACACATATCTTGGCAGCAATATAGACAAAGTTGGAGGGACTGACAGTGACATCAGAATAAGAACACAAAAAGCAAGAGGAGCTTTCATTGCATTGGGAAATATATGGAAATCAAGAGAAATCGAATCCAACATGAAAATAAGAATCTTCAACTCAAATGTGAAGTCAGTACTATTATATGGCTCTGAAACATGGAGAACAACAAAGACAACAACCAAAAAGCTACAGACTTTTATAAATGGGTGCTTGCATAGAACAGAAGGATTAAAATGGTATGACAAGGTTACCAACGTGGAACTGATGACAAGAACCAGACAACTGCCAGTGGAACAAGAGATGAGAAGAAGACGATGGCGATGGATAGGACACACACTGAGGAAACCTGTTGATAGGCAGTCCTTGTTCTGGAACCTCCAGGGCAAGAGAGCCAGAGGTAGACCAAGAAGCACATGGAGAAGAGAGCTGGAAACAGAGGTGAAAATGATGAGGAGAACGTGGAAAGAACTTGAGATGATGGTACGTGACAGGAGGACTTGGCATGTGTTTGTTGAAGGCCTATGCTCCTTTGGGAGTGGAGGGTTGTGAATGAATAGTGAACGTTAAGACAAGTGACAGAAGACACTAGAGATCTATTGTAGCCAGTATAATAGTGAACATTAAGACAAGAGGTAGAAGACACTAGAGATCTACTGTAGCCAGAATTATAGTGAAAAAAAAGAAGACACTAGAGATCTACTGTAGCCAGAATTATAGTGAAAAGACAGAAGACACTAGAGATGTACTTTAGCCAGAATTATAGTGAGCATTAAGACAAGAGACAGAATACACTAGAGATCTATTATAGCCAGTAGTATAGTGTTTAAAAGGGCCTTAAAAAAGAATTCAGAGACGCAGTAGAAAGGGGGAAAGGTTTGGTTTAGGTATCTTAAACCTAACAGTAAAGACTCTGGTGACGTACTGGGATGACATAAAAAAAGAAGGCTTACTGTGCTTCATTTCAACCATAGTGACCATTAAGACAAGAAATCTATTGTAGCTGGCCTTCCAAGAGAAAATGTCAGTTGATGTGATCAGATAATTCAGTTCTTGTCATAATAAATATATAGGCCTACACAATACACAAACATTAGCCTAGGTTACAAACTAGACTAGTATAGGCTACATATGCTGCCCATGTGGCTATTGATAACGAACGACTTTAAAGTTAGTTGGACTTTATTTTTTTTTTTTTCAAAAAGCTTGAAACTTACTATGGGTTTGGGATGAAATGAAATATTTTTGGACCTGTGTTTGTATTAAGGTTAATGCATGAGTCGTTAGTAATTTTAAAAAGCTCAAAACAGTGGTTGAGTTAAGGTTAAAGTTTCTCTTTGGACTGTTATATTATAGTGACATCACCTTGTAATGTCTGCCGGTAATATCGGAATGAAGTTCGCCGAACGCTCAACACAGAATATGGGTATTTTAGAGTTATCTCCCTTTACAATTTCCTGTACCGGGCACTTACAACAACTATACTGCTGTAACCCCGGCTCGGAGTAACCCTTGTTAAAATTAGCGATAGAGGCTTTTTTTTAAAAAATTACCAAAGCAACACCGCGGATGTATCGATATCAATTTGGCCAACATCTCGCCCTTTAACTACTTTTCTGAAACTACCATACCCGATAATCTAGTAGGCCCTACCTGTTTTATTGTGTTAATTCTTCATCTTAGTACAGTTCTAGAGCATAGTTCCTTCTGCTGTAAAAATGGCGTCTTTCTCAGGCTTAGTGAAGGAAAGAACAAAAATAGGTGCGCATCTTTCACCTGACTCCGCTCGTGAGCGTAAGTTGACTAAGACACCAAAGAAGAGAACCGGTGTAAGAGGCAAGAAGCACTGAACTAGCAACACGCACTGTACAGTGCTTCCTACCGTCAGGTAGGGAACACTGGACAAGTGGTTCCTGCCTAGGTAGCAGCCACTTAACTCAGGCAGGAAGCACTGTACAGTAATTCTTGTCTGGAAAAAAAAAATTGGTATATCGCACTTCGTTGTAGTTATTATAATCCATTAGGCAGATATTTCCACCTTCCCTTCCTTTATAGGGCAAAAGACTGGAGATATAAAGTGTAAAGATGTTTTTATGTTTGCTTCATATGGTATTCATTTATAGTGTGCAAACACATTTTATGAAATTTTTATAATTTCATCTAAAATATATGGTGGGAAATTATTATTTCAATATTCATTCCAAACATGTATCGGTATGGTTCGTGTAGTGGGATCATAATTTGGGCAGTGAATAATAAATATAAGATAAAGGTGGTCCCATAGCAGAAACGACCGTAGTGGAGTGAAGTGTTAGAGACTTCAATTTACTAGGTCCAGCATCGAGAGGTGGGGTGACCAGCTCCCTTCCCCGCTGCCTTTTCCTTCCCTAACTCACGAGCAAAGTCAGGTATCCATTTACAGCTGAGTAGACCGGAGCGTTTCGATACTGTGAATCGAACCCACAGCACCTTTGCCGAGAGAGACCAGCGCTCTAACCACTCTTTCAATCGGACGCTCAAAAAATATTTAAATAAATAATTTTGCTCATAATTGTACCTCTGAATAATTTTTATTAATTATAATTGTTAAACTAAACAAAAACAAAATATGAAAGAAAGATCTTGGTTGTTATATCACATTGTTTATACAAACCAAAACACGAAACTATAATTAGATTTTGGAACGTCAGAACTATGAATGAGGCAGGAAAGCTGAGACAAATCACAGCAGAGATGAGGAACTACAAATTACATATCCTGGGAATAATCGAGAGCAGATGGACAGGGATGGGGAGAATAAAAACAGCTACAGGGGAAACAGTACGTTATTCTGGTAGAGAGGGTGGTCAGCACAACGAAGGTGTAGCCATTATCATGAAGAAAGGAATGGAAAGGTCATTACTGAAATGGAAACCCATCAACAACAGACTGATAAGAACAAGACTGAGAGAGAGATTCGCCAACACCACAATTATAGAATGCTATGCACCAACAAACGACAGCGATGAAGAGATCAAGGACGAGTTCTATCAACAGGTACAAAAGAAAATGGAAACTGCACCCAGGTACGATCTTATTATAGTAATGGGAGACCTAAATGCGAAAGTTGGAACACACAATAATTATAACGAAAGAGTAATGGGGAAATGCGGCAGTATAACAGTAAATGAGAATGGGGACAAATTAATAAGCTTCTGCAGTATTAACAACCTGGTCATTGGAGGAACACTATTTCCACACAAAGAAGTGCACAAGTTAACGTGGGAATCACCAAACAGACGGGACAGAATCCAGATAGATCACATAATGATCAATGGCAGATGGAGACATGCATTACAAGATGTGAAAGTAAGAAATGGCACAGATGTGGGAAGTGATCATCACCTAGTAGTAGCAAGACTGAAGGTGAAACTCAGAGCTGCGGGACCAGTTGCAGTCAAACAGAAAAGATATAACATCACGAAACTTAAGGACCCCCTCACCAGAAAAGCTTTCGTGGTCGACGTAAAGAGACGATATCAGATTACCAAAAGCCAGGAAAGAACAGAGACCGATGATGTCGACCAGAAATTCAACACCATCTCAACAATATACAAGGAAAGCAGCAAGTCATGCTTGGGATTCCAGGAAAGAAAGAGTCAAGACTGGATTACACCAGAAACGCTAAACACCATAGCGAAGAGAAAGGAAATGAAAAGAAAGAAAACAGAAGCTAAGTCTCCCAGGTTAGAGGCAATATTTAGTGAACAGTACAGTCAGCTGGACAAGGAAGTAAAACGTCAAACCCGTGCTAACAAAAGGACATTTCTGGATGACCTTGCAAGACAGGCAGAAGAGGCAGCACTGAGAAATGAACAAAGCACAGTTTATAAAATAACTAAAACTATCAGTGGAAAACGAGGTGCAAAAAACATAACGTTAGTAAGAGACAAGCAAGGAAATCTCATCACCACAGCACAAGGGCAGGAAACAATATGGGCAGAGCACTTCAGAGAAACACTGAATAAGGAACCACCAGAGACTCAGCTGAATGTTCCTGGGGCTGAAAGTGACTTGGACGTAAATACAGACATTCCACAAAAAGAAGACACCATCAAAGGGTTAAAAAATAGAAAAGCACCTGGTCACGACAATCTAAATGCTGAGTTATTCAAGGCAGACCCTGAACTAGCAGCAGAACTATTAGAACCACTATTTGCACTAGTCTGGGAAACTGAGACAACACCAACAGTGGAGTAAAGGAATAATTGTCAAATTGCCCAAGAAGGGCGACCTTGCAGACTGCAACAACTGGAGAGGAATTACTCTCCTCTCAGTTCCCAGCAAAATACGAAGATAATCATCCAGAGAATTTCAAAAGCAGTTGACCATAAACTGTTGAAAGAACAAGCGGGCTTTAGAAAGAACAGAAAATGTGCAGATCATTTATTCACCCTCAGGAACATTATAGAGCAGGTCTCAGAATGGCAGAGACAGCTATACATTAACTTTGTTGATTTTGAAAAGGCTTTCGACAGCATACACAGGGACCGCCTATGGAAAATACTGAGGGCTTATGGAATTCCCAGCCGCATTGTTTCCATCATAAAAAGCCTCTATTCTAACTTTACATGCAGTGTTGGATTGAGTAATGTTACTTTTGAAGTGAAAACAGGAGTACGACAGGGATGCCCCTTATCAACAACATTATTTTTGACAGCCATAGATTGGGTGATGCGCCAAACAACAGAGGGCAGTCCAAGAGGAATTAGATGGACAACGTTTTCTACACTGAAAGACCTGGAATATGGTGGGTTTTGATGTTATTAATTGTTGTTGTTATGTTTACTTAGTGTACTAATGAGGTCAGCTATGAAGGTCCCTGAGGATAAGAGTTTGTGAGTTTACAGAGTACCTTGCTACTACCACCTACGACCTCAATCAGACTTATTCTTGAATAGTATGTCTGATAGCTAGGTCTAATGTCTAGGGTAATGAAATGTGGTGTGCTGGTAATTAAATACACAAACACTAATATTAATCTCTATAATCAAGTCAATTAACTCTGTGTTTTAAATTTAGAAATTACAATTTTTTTTCAAATTTATTTTGTCCTGAACCAAGATTTTTCTTATGGTCAGGACTTTTAAATCAATATGAATCAATTTCAATAGAGGTACATATAATCGAGTAAACACATGAAAGACTTGTACATATACATAATTTAAATTTGCTAATATTGGTACTAAAAACTAAAGTCTTTAGGAACTAGTGCTGGATGTCAGGTCGGGGTATTTGCATCATATCCAGTCTTTAGTTAACAGTGTTCATTTGCTCTTTAAACAGGATTAATGGTGGAAAAGTTTCTTAATACACAATGGAGTTTCTATTATATTATATTCGTTGATGAATCTCAGCAGGCCAAGTCTTTAATACTTATCTGGCCTGTGACGATTGAAGAAAGTTGTTCCTTAGGCCCACTCCTCACATGCTCTGAGGTAATATGGTAGTGTTACGTGCAGTCTTTGATATCTTGCAATATTATACATTTGTATGCTTGTTATGTTCGCAAATATTTTGTAAACAAAATAGATACTTTTTAGTGCTTAAGGAAAAGTCATTATTGAGTTACTTCCCTTGAAAGGAGTTTCAGATTGAACTCCGCGGATGAATCCAGTTTTACTGCGATTTATTCTTTGTTTGGGTAGAAATAGATTGTTCTTGCTTCAGTATATCTATGGCCTGAATTTATGTGTAGTGTTTGTCTAGGTAGGACGAGTCTGTCTTATATCTGTATATCTTTACATATCTAAGTCGAACTATATGTTCTTTGTCGCTAGAAAGGTCAAAGGCTGTTCAGCGGATGTGTGGCTAGAGAGTTGTGATTTTGGCTTCGCCCTGATGATGGGGGGCTGTCGTGTTTTTCTGTATCGGCTTGTCGCCGGAAAAAGTGATCGATATATGTGTAGGGGAAAGTGATAGTCGTCTAGACCTATCGTGTATGCTTTACCCCAGTGTTTATTCTTATTGCCAAGGAATGGCAGAATCATATTTCTGATACCAAGGTAACAAAAGCACTTCTTATGAACTCTCTTACGAAGCCATTGTTTTCGATAGGCAGACGCACGATTTGTACGTCTGAGGGAATACTTAACTAGATGAAGATGACATTCATTTCTAGCAGCACTATATCTTGTATGATGAAGTCAATTGCATCATGATAGAATCTACAGAGCAATGAGAACATTTAATGTAGGATTAACTTTGATACAGATTCCAGTTTGTATCCTAAAGTGAGTGACAGCTCACGACAGCAGCCATCTTGTATCCAAATATTTTGTGACTTTCAAGAAGAGAAAAGGGATGCCCCGTATTATCGCTTGATGAGTCCAGAGATCACTGCTAAAGATGAGAACCCATTACTAGCGGTTCAATATGATTATATGAAAGATATGTGCTGAACATTACTTAAAGGAATCTTCGCTAGACGAGGTTAGGTCTAGAAGCCATCTTGAATATTGTTTATAAACTGACATGCTTTGTCAGTAAACTCAGATGATATATATATATGGGCAATACTGAGTGCTTGTCTACTGACATTCCATTGTGCTATTATGCAACGAGTGCCCATGTATCATTGCAAGACCATTTATCAATTGTACCATGATGTATTCTGCCAACCTGTGATTTGTCACTGTATCCGTGCTGTCGAATGTGTACGTCCAATTAAACTGTAACAAAAAGTACACAGCAGTTGGCGTCGATGACTTCCAGCCATACATGAGTGAGAAAAAGAACATTTATCAACTCTTCGAACTCTTTCATCATTCGCATATTATACTCTCACTCTATGTCTACACACCACTGCGTAGGTCGAGTTGATATTCCTATTCCTAACAACCACTCTGACGAGCAACGCTGGGGCCAACAACAAGTCTTTAACATTGGGGCTTCCACAGACCACCATACCTCTTAACACTGTGGTCCTGTAAATAGTTGATGTCAGTGTGAACAAGGAACAATACAACTTCATATCTATACACCATTCAACAGTATATATAGAAACAGCATTTAACTCTGGTGGAATTCAACAAAAAGTAGGATATTTAACACTGGTATGCTATTATTTAACACTGGTGGACCAGCTTTCTGGGTTTGACCTCGCAGAAGTTGTGAAGTCAACAGACTACCGATACCAGACCGTTTCCTGTGGCTGATATGACACACTTGCAGTATTAGTTTGCTCTTTGTCAACACTTTGTCACGTGACCTATCAAGTGAATGCAGTATCTAGGTCAGCGTTGTTGACATTTTTACGCTTAGACATTACAGAGTTTCACAGTACAGAGATGATACTTTGAGGGCCATAAACTATTCTATTGTTGCAGTATTGTTGAACATAAGTGCGCAAATTTCATCGTTGGACCTTCTGATAGTAATATTGTTGAACATTGTAATAGATTAAATCAAAAATCTAGTATTGATTAAAGTGGCAGTTTACTTTGTTTATTCAGAAACTGTGCCATTATATTTATGAACTGAAACTCTTTCCAACACATTTCATTGTTTAATGTATAACTGAGCATCCTATCTGCAACACAGTGCTTTATATATTACACACATGATATATGCATTTATGATTATATGTTATATGTTATTTGTTTGTATAGTATATTAGTTTATATGTCAGCGGGTTGTGTTTAAGGTTGGGCGGCGTCCTCACAACAGAATACCCACGTCATAGAGGGTCCGTTGTGGGCGTTTTCTTTAGGTGCAATTTCCTTAATTGGAAATTTGCTTGCAACAACTAGTTGCTATTTGTGTTAGCTGTGAAGACTGTAATTATTGTTATTTTTGTAATATTTCTTTGTTCTTTAGTTTTGTTTTGATTTGTTTGTAATTTGTTGGTCTACCCTTTTCTATCTTTCAGTTCTATTCACAATTTATATTCATATAGGAGCCGCGCTAGCGTAGTGGTTACAATACCGCTCTGGCGACCGGGTGATACAGGATCAAACCCGGGCGACGGCATTTGAGGATTTTTCGTCGACCGGGATTTGGACTGGATTAACTCGAGACCTGGCGAGGACATTTGAAGAAGTGTCGTCGACCAGGGACTGGCGGCTCCTGAGCCGACCCAGCTGCAATGGGTACCTCCGAAATCGGCGAGTATTTGCCTGAATGGCGAGGGACACCTGTCTCTGTACAAGAAATAAAGGGATACTCACGTAAAATCATGTCAGGTTAGACATAAAATAATAACCTGAGATTTCGCCTTGAGTATTTTTCATATACTGTGACGTCATTTGTGTTGTTATTCCTTGCAGATTCAGTGATTATTTTCATTGATTTCCCTATTTGATTTATTTGATTTCTGCAAACGTTTTCGTATTGTCAGTCTTACTTGTACTTTATGCATGCTGTTGGTTGACATATGTTTTATATAGGTATATTTCATAAGACACTATTGCTTGTGCACTGCACTTGGATTATGGTATAAACCAGTATTTTATTATTATTACTGGTATACAAGAAATTATACAAGACCTTATTAAGGCTTGTGACCCACTGAGATTGAGATAGTGTACTGATTAATCAAGTCATTAAGAAGTTGTGGTATTATTATTGTTTCAAGTAATTAGTATTATTGTTAGACATCATTTCTACATTAGAATACTTCATTGCACAAGGGAAATCCCTTGATAAGACTGGTCAACAATTAGAAGAATGGGCAGTTGCTCATTATGACAAGACATTAGCTGCTGCTGCAGAGGAAAGAAAAGCTCTAGCTGAAGAGAAAAGATTAGCAGCTGAAGAGAGAAGATTAGCAGCTGAAGAGAAAAGACTAGACAGAGAAGCTACTGCTGCTGCTGAACAAAAGAAATTGCAGATGCAGGTGGAGGAAAGGAGATTTGAAGCTGAACAAAAAAAATTAGAAAGAGAAGCTACTGCTGAACAAAAAAGATTAGACAGTGAGGCTGAACAAAAAAGATTAGACAGAGAAGCTGAAGAAAAAAAAGCAATAAGAGAACATGAATTTGAGTTAGAGAAATTAAGATTGACAAGTATGAGTAATGTTAATCAGGCATCTAGTGGTAATGGTAAACCTTCTACTTACAAGGTTAAGGTTCCACCGTTCAATCAGTCCAGTGACGATATTACATTCTGGCTGGATAGATTTGAACGTTCTTGTCGTACTCATAATGTGGATAAATCACAATATGCTAACCAATTAGCGGAAAACTTGAAAGGTGAATCTCTGACTAGATTATGCCTTGTAGGAGAAGCAGATAAAGATAATTATGATGTCATTAGGGCGGCTTTGATAAAAAAAATACCAGCTAAGTGAGGAAGGCTATCGCCTTTTGTTTAAGACGATGGTGCCTGAGACAGGTGTAGAATTCTCAGAATTCATTGCAAAGGCACGTCTCACAGTTGATCGTTGGATTGAGCTTTCCAAAACAGAAAAAACGTATGAAGGACTTATGGATTTGTTGCTCAGAGATAAGATTATGTCATGTGTTAACAAACCATTCCTTGAATTTATACATGAGCGTAAACCCAAATCACTAAAGGAAATGGAAGAATATTGTTCCCAATATGTCACTGTCGTAGATTTTCGATAGGAGTATTAAGACTTGGGTTTGGTCCCTTCTGAATAGCTTGAAATGAGTGAGAGTCCCAGTGTGAATTAGTAAAGCAATAGAATTTCCACACAGGTGAGATGATAGACTGTGGTATAGAGGCTGTCGCTGAAAGCGAAAAGAATTCTTCTCTCTCTCTCCTATCCTCTACGACGGCTTTTACAGAGTCCGACAGTCTAAACCATATATATATATATATATATTACATATAATTCTATCTACTCACGGGCACGCACATACACGTGACGACAGTTAAACACACAGACTTGGAAAATCTATAACAATGATTATACAGATAATTGGGATCGAGCTGACCAACGCACTGATTTTTTTGTTCAAGAGAGATATTTTAATTATCATATCAAAATTTCTCACAACACCAAAAAATACATAAAGGAAGCATACACATAGACATAAAAAAATCAAATGAATTTCTACCAGGATGATAGACCCGTTATGATATTACCTCTAGGTTTAGCCCACAGCCCCGTTATGAGACAGATGATGGCCCAAAGAGTTATAGATACATAGGGTTGAGTCTAAGAGGTTTCTTTCTTTCTCGTAAATGTATGAACAGAGTTGGATAATCTGATTTAGCCTAAGAAAAAAAGAAACTCTAGCATTTGTAACAAGTTCTGCAGATTAAAAAAATTTAAGACAGCAAATGTGGGACAATGATACACCGGTAAAATAACACTCAGACCTGTGTACTCTCATTCATCCAGCCATGGCCTTTCTCTCACATATATACTCACAACTTTGCTCGTTGCCTCTGGGAACATAATAATTCTAGGACCTTCGCACAGACCCGAAAAATGCAGTCAGCGACCAAGAAACCCCCAGTTCCAAAAGACGTACTGAACTCTCTGTCTCAGGGAACCGATTCCTTGGGTGTTCTAATTTTTCTCGAATGTCTGATTAAGTCACATAAAATTTGTCCAGGCACGAAAGTTAGCAGAGCACAATGTCATTAGCTTTGGATTCTAGGATTTAAGGAACGTCAGATCGGTGTCTTCTTTCAGGCAGGTACTATATTTGGTCACCACAATACTAGTCACAATCTCTGTCGGAATGTTAATGTTTTTTTCTTGTAATATTTTCGCCGCCAGGCAGCATGTACATTTAAATTTGTGGAGCAATATGAACTGGCTCAAAAGCCCAATATATATATTTCTAGTCTTTAGAAACCGTTAGTGGGATTGCTATTACTGTCTCTCTCTGATGGCATATGCACTGTCAGATCCAGTGTTACTTGAAACTAAAAAAAACCCACGTGGTTAAAGATAGGAACTGTCTATGCTTCACACAAATATGTCTCTTTACTAAACGCTGGCAAGTTGGGTACCACCGTTTCACTATATAAAAGAAAGAACACATATCAAATAATTTACATATATGTAGGCCCTACTCAATATAACTTACATTTTAATAGCAAGCCTACAGCTTGACTTATTATTTAAATTTTCCGGTGAAATAAGTTATAAAATCAATCATCATGAATTCAGGAATATCTGCGTATTCCGTCACTATTCACTGATGTCGCATCTAGCATTTATAAGTTTGATATAAAATATTCTCGACTGAGTATTAGCAGTTAAATTAACTTCATTATAGCTACATTATTGTTTAGTAAGCTAAGATATAATTATTATGTATTTCCACTGAAACGCGTCACTAGAAAATAATACAGACTATATAGATTAAGCACTCTGTTCAAAAGAACTAGTTTAAAATGAAATCGGCGATTTAACACTTAATCACTTCACAAAATTCTAGAGAACTACTATATAATATTTACCTCAAACACAGCACTACAGGATATCGCACAATTAAGAATTTTACGCTTATATTTATGGAAGTCTAGAAGTTCGACAAATTGTCGCAACAAACTAAGAAACTTCGCTTATACAGCTCTACTCTTCGCGAACCACCTGTCTACTGCGAATTATTGAGACAAGAATGAAAATAAAGTTTCAAACTAGGGTTAATATCTATGAAACGGACAAAGAATCCCACTGTTTCGAAACCACGAAACAGCGCCCGTCTCTCCCCTTCTCTAACACCCTACGTCCGCTTCCCTCATGTCGTAACAGCCATCAGTGCGATTATGCACCTGCGTTCACAAACTGACCGGGAAAAGCGCGTGTCCGTTGCAAATCTCAGACAACCGTCTGAAACTGCGACTATAAGGTGTAAAAATTCGCTCCTACTTAAGCGTTCAGCCCGGAAAACCCGCGCGTGACAGGTGCAAATGTAGACAAAAAGTCTGCTCTATGTCCAGCGAAACGAATCTTACCTGCGCGACTGACATCTGATGCAATAAGGTTACTAGTCAGTATGAGAAAGAAAAACGATGATGGGAAAGAAATATATTTTTCGCAACGAGTGATGCGAAAAAATACAGGAAAAACAAGTACGGAAAGATAATAAAATAAAAGGATGGGGGTGAGAGAATAGGAAGAAGATGTAGGCAATTTAATGATCAAAACCCACGTGACAGTCACTGCACACCCCGACGTGACTTTTGGCAACGCTAAGATTAAGGAGAGTATGCCAGTTGCTTCAGCAACACCATACAATCCCAATTATTCACACAGATTTCAGGGACCCCAAAACAGATTTGAAAATAAAGGTAACCATAATAGTTATCAAAACCAAGGTAACCAATCATTTCAGGGTTCTTCTTCGAAGAACTGGAGACGAGCTGATAGCTCTCGACACAGGGGTGGTCATAATTATAGGAATTTCCATAGAGGAAGTAATTATAGAAACTATCCGAGGTATCCGTCTTGGAGTCAACAAGATCACAATTATAGAGATACTCATTATAATGAATATGATAATGGTAACCAAGAGAACTATGACTCAAACCCAAATAGGGGTTACAATAGAGGTAACAATAACTATAGAGGTAATAATAACCGAGGTAGATCTCAAAACAGAAGACATAAACCACATTTTCAGGCAAACTCTGCACAGCAAGAGTCTCATGAAGCCTATAAACAGAGTAAATATAATAATGACGCTAGTAATATGGCATGTTCCGCTTTTGATTTTGGGAGAGCATCTCAGTGCCCCCAATGCAAAACTTTATTTGAGCCAACCACAGTGTCTACTTTAAGCTGCGGCCATCCTCTTCCTGCTCTTCCTGCATCAGTCGCGCATGATGGAAGAGGTTCTCTTGTCCTACATAAGGGTTTAGTACATAACAATCCAGTCTCCGTGCTATTTGATTCTGGATGCACCACAATTGGTGTTAGGCAGTCACTCGTAGATCCTTCCCGTGCCACTGGACAAGTAGTCAAATGTGTAACATTTGGCGGCACATTAGAGAAATACTCTACTGCTATCATTAGGATTGCTACTCCTTTCTTTACAGGAGATGTACACGCATGTCTTCTTCCAAATCCGATCGCTGACCTTATCATCGGTCGCATTCATGGAGTCAAAGAATGCACTCCGCAACAAATTTCCGCGTGGTAAAAGCAAAACATGCAGATTGCTAACGCTGTAGTCACTAGAGCTCAAGCTCTTAATATGCCTCAAACTTCATCTACTGAAGATAATGAAGTGCATAACCAAGATGATCCCTTGGTAATTTCTCGTGACTCGTTTATAAAACAGCAAGAAGATGATCTTACTCTGAAGAAATTCTTCATTCTTGCAACTAAAGGTGATCCGAATAAAGACACAAGTCGTAAATCGTGGATTACAAAGAAGAATGGCGTACTTGTACGTATGGTTCAAGACTCCATTACGTCAAGTCATTCTCAAATCCTGGTTCCCAAGAATTTGAGAGTTAAAATTTTGCAGCACGCTCACGACTCTCAGTGTGCTGGACACATGGGTTTTTCCCGTACTAAGTCAAGAATTCTTGCGGCTTTCTTTTGGCCATTGGTAAACAAGGACATACGGATTTATTGTCGATCTTGTAAAGTATGTCAGGAAGTTAAATCCAAAGGTCCACGCCATGCTGCACCCATTCAGGCGGCAGACATTCCTATTCGGCCGTTTCAAAAAATGGCCATAGACATTATTGGTCCATTTAAGATCAAGTCTGCCAGAGGACATCAGTTTATCTTGACGTGTGTTGATATGTGCACACGTTGGCCAGAGGCTATTCCTCTGAAGAGCATTACGACTGCTGATATTGCAGATGCTCTTTGGCTTATATTTTCTCGTCTGGGGTTCCCCGGAGAGATATTGTCAGACCATGGCACCCAACTAATATCAGATATCATGTCTCAAGTAATGTCTACTCTGCAGATAGATAGATCTTTAAGTAGTATCTACCATCCAATGTCTAATGGGATGGTCGAACGCCTTAATAGAACACTTAAAAACTTACTAGGGAAGATAACTGAGGATCATCCTCAAGACTGGGACAGAGTTTTACCTGCGGCCCTCTTCGCTTACAGAGAGGTCCCCAATGAACATACAGGATTTTCTCCCTTTGAACTTGTCTTTGGGGCGCGACCGCGCGGCCCTATGTCATTGCTTCATGATCTCATAACAGCTGACAATATTGACGATGACACAAAGTCATCCTACGAATATGTCATCGCGTTGAGACAAAAGATTATCGAAGCATGCAAATTAGCAACTTCTTCTTCTGAATTTGCGAAACAGAAGGCAAGGCAATTTGCCAATAAGAAGAGATGCTTACGACAACTTTGTAATGGTGACAAAGCATTTGTATTACTACCTTGTAGGGAAAACAGACTACTTATTTCTTGGAAAGGTCCGTACGATATAATATCGAAAATTTCCGATGTCGACTATATTGTCGATATTGATGGGAAGCATAAAACCTTCCACATCAATATGCTTACTGAATTCCATGAACGTCCGGATTATTTACAACCCATTTTCCAAGCAACGGACGATTCTCCAGTACAACATGGTCATTACTCATCACTGTCCGTGATACAGGATGAGGAAACGAGTTTTTCAGATGTAAATCTTCCTCTTCCAATGATCCCACTTCATTCTAGTGAATCATGGAAGAACGTTACTGTCTCTCCAGAACAGCGACAAGTTTCAACTATGTTGCAAACATTTCAGGATGTACTCACTGACATCCCTGGACAAACTCATGTCATTGAACATGACATTGTTCTAACTGACCATACTCCTATTAGGGTTAGACCTTATCCTATCCCTATACATTTTCAAGTACAGGTCGAGAAAGAGTTGAATGAGATGATAGATTTGAAAATAATCGAACCATCCACCTCTGCATATTCTTCGCCGATGGTTATTGTTCGGAAAAAAGACAATAACATACGTCTTTGCGTTGACTATCGCAAATTGAATCAAGTAACGAAGTTCGATGCCGAACCTATGCCTTTACTGGAAGAGCTACTTACTCGACTTTCAAAATCTCATTTTTTCACTAAACTTGACTTGTCTAAAGGATATTGGCAAGTACCTTTATCTGAACGCGCCAAACCTCTCACGGCTTTTTCAACACCTAGAGGTTTGTTCCAATGGAATTTTATGCCTTTCGGTCTTATGAACGCACCAGCTACATTTGTACGCATGATGCGCCGAATCCTATCTTATCGGTCAGATGTCATTGCATATCTAGACGACATCTGTCTTTTCAGCGATACTTGGGAAGATCACTATTCAGGGTTAGATGAATTGCTGTCTACTTTGCGCGAGCACAACCTGACAGCAAAACCCTCTAAAGCCTATATTGGTTTTAGCAAAATTTCTTTCCTAGGCCACCGAGTTGGTCATGGTTTCCTAAAGACAGAGGACCATAATACTAGTAAGATACTTAACATCTCTATCCCTAAGACAAAAAAACAGGTGAGAAGTCTGTTAGGTCTTATTCAATTTTATGGCAGATTCATTCAGAATCTATCCTCTATCATGGCAACTCTTTCTACACTTTTAAAGAAAGGTTCGCCTAATATGGTCCACTGGTCTCAGGAATGCCAATGCTCTTTGGATAAGATTAAAACATTGTTTTCAACACCACATATTTTAGTGTTACCTACTAAAGATAAGACATTTGTTCTTCGTAGTGATGCTTCATGCACTGGGATTGGAGCGGCACTAATGCAAGAGTACTCTGCATCCTGTAATGTATATTTCCAGAAAACTTAATGCTGCAGAAAGGAATTATTCGGTTTTAGACCGTGAGCTATTAGCTATGGTTTGGTCAATTCTCAAACTACAAAGATTCCTTCTAGGCGCCATTTCATAGTAGAAACCGACCAAAAAGCTCTTACTGCTATAAAGAGTAAGAATTTGAAGAGCTCGAGGTCTACTCGATATGCAATTGCTCTTCAACCTTTTCATTTCTCTGTGCGAGCTATTCGTGGATCAGATAATGTGATGGCAGACATTCTGTCAAGATGCCCACATGATTCCACATAACTATTAGGTCTTAGACTTCTTGATATGTCTAGGTCTATAATAGTTCCTTTCTATATCAAGATAGATATACATTTGTAATTTAATAATATAATGATTGTATCAGTACTTAGCGGTTCATTGATGTTTATTCACCGCTGTGCTTTGATGATTTTTCTTCATAAATCATAAATTTAAGATATCTAATACGAAATTATGGTATGAAATTTTTTAGGCATTGTGTAATTGCCAGAATTGTATTATACTTTGATGACACCTTCCTGGAAAAATTTATTCGTAGAGAAATAATTTCACTCAGATTATGAGATACATTCTCACCAGTCGCTTCATAAGTCGACTTAGCCTCATATTAGGCGTTATATTTATTCCTGATATTTGCATCTGCGCAGTATTCATGCGTTGTGAGCCTATTGTACGTTGCTCCTAGATGTATTTCAAAAAAAAAAATGTTTCATTTTTTTTTCCCGGGAGGTGTGGTAAGACTGTTACGTGCAGTCTTTGATATCTTGCAATATTATACATTTGTATGCTTGTTATGTTCGCAAATATTTTGTAAACAAAATAGATACTTTTTAGTGCTTAAGGAAAAGTCATTATTGAGTTACTTCCCTTGAAAGGAGTTTCAGATTGAACTCCGCGGATGAATCCAGTTTTACTGCGATTTATTCTTTGTTTGGGTAGAAATAGATTGTTCTTGCTTCAGTATATCTATGGCCTGAATTTATGTGTAGTGTTTGTCTAGGTAGGACGAGTCTGTCTTATATCTGTATATCTTTACATATCTAAGTCGAACTATATGTTCTTTGTCGCTAGAAAGGTCAAAGGCTGTTCAGCGGATGTGTGGCTAGAGAGGTGTGATTTTGGCTTCGCCCTGATGATGGGGGGCTGTCGTGTTTTTCTGTATCGGCTTGTCGCCGGAAAAAGTGATCGATATATGTGTAGGGGAAAGTGATAGTCGTCTAGACCTATCGTGTATGCTTTACCCCAGTGTTTATTCTTATTGCCAAAGAATGGCAGAATCATATTTCTGATACCAAGGTAACAAAAGCACTTCTTATGAACTCTCTTACGAAGCCATCGTTTTCGATAGGCAGACGCACGATTTGTACGTCTGAGGGAATACTTAACTAGATGAAGATGACATTCATTTCTAGCAGCACTATATCTTGTATGATGAAGTCAATTGCATCATGATAGAATCTACAGAGCAATGAGAACATTTAATGTAGGATTAACTTTGATACAGATTCCAGTTTGTATCCTAAAGTGAGTGACAGCTCACGACAGCAGCCATCTTGTATCCAAATATTTTGTGACTTTCAAGAAGAGAAAAGGGATGCCCCGTATTATCGCTTGATGAGTCCAGAGATCACTGCTACAGATGAGAACCCATTACTAGCGGTTCAATATGATTATATGAAAGATATGTGCTGAACATTATTTAAAGGAATCTGTAAAGTTCTTTCACTGTAAAGTCCACTCATTGTAAAGAAGTGTGGTGTATGGTGTGTTCTCTTTCTTCTGTAAAGCTCCACTATCAATCACTGTAGCATGTTGTTTGTGGTGCCACTACGGTATATGTCCATTGTAGTGTACAGAGTTGTTGAGATCAGGCATGCTCCAGTCTACCCAGCTGTAAATGGGTAACTCACCCTAGTCCTGAGTTAGGGAAGGCAAAGGCAGCTGTAAACAGTAGTTTCCCTCTAAGGCTCCAGGGGAAGCAGGCCCTAAACTTGGTCACTTCAACCGACGCAGGATGGAGTATATATGGAGTAGAAGTGTAGAGTGTGATTAACGCGAATGGTGTACTGTTCGTGTTCTGACCAATCTAAACACTCATTCACTTGTGTCTACAAGGCACCAATGCAGATTGCTGGAATCTTTGTTTACACAGTTTATTTAGACGCACACACTGGGACATAACGAGTAAATCATGGGTATGTGTTGACACATCAATTTGCAGGCATACATAGTAGATCCTATGTCATGACACATTCATAAATAATAGGTAGTACATCAATATCTTCCAATGTCATGATACATAATGGCCGCATCCCCTATCTGACTAAGCGCGTCAGTGAAGGCGGATCGGTAAGTAACTAAAGTTGCTTTATGTTCACAGTTTATATCATATTATGAAACCACGATAAGGGGTTTCTATCAAAATTGAGATCTCCTAGCCACTGTCCGAATAATAAGATACATGCCCCGTTCTTTGGACAGTGATTCAAAAATATGATGACAGGAATGTAACATGGCCGCCTTCCTGAGTTGTCGCTCACTCACTCACAGGAGGGTATATACAAGCCAAAGTTAATTTGAAATACATATGCATAATTTCTTAAAGTTCCTCCATACAGATCTACAGTAATCCAGTTACTTCACGTAGACATAACTACTGTATGGAAGCCCGTCATCTTCGTCGATATAAACATGACCCTAGCGTTGCGAAGCACAAAATTCCAGCTAGGTCTAACCGACCTGAGATCATCAAAATAGGGTCTGGCATTACCTGAAGTCCGAATCATACATGGTACCGTACATTAGGAGAGTCTCTAACACAAACTCTAGTAGAGACACAATCTCCTACAGAAGAAAAACCACTTCATAAATCATTTTTACTGAAGAATGTACCAGCCCTTAAAAATGCGTAACCGCCATTGTAAACGGTACATCGGAACTCCTCACGACTTGTCAAGACAACTCCTACTTCCGCTAGAGCGGCATAACAAGAATATAGTCCTGCCTACCCATCCAAAATATACAATATAGGACTGATTCTACTTGTACTAATAATATGTAATACATATGAATTCAGGCCATAAACATAATAAGCAAATTAATCTATTTTCTGGCCCTAACAAATAAGTACGGACATGGGTGCCATATCCATGCGCCGAATCAATATCAAGAACGATTACTCCTATAATCAAAAGTGTAAATCAATCATGGATTATCTAGCTTTCCCATAGACAGCATTTTCATACACACATGAATGAATGTCTATCTCTTTTCCATATTAAATAGCCATATCGATTTTTGTAATATGTGCGTCAAAATATGCACGCAACAGATTACCACACCCCTCGGGAAAAAAAAATGGTACATTTTTTTTGAAATACATCTAGGAGCAACATACAATAGGCTCACAACGCACCAATAACAATGCGCAGATGATAAGCATAAGTTTTCTAACCTTAGAGAAAGTACTTCTCTAAGTATAAATATTTCCAGAGAGGTGTCACCAACGCATACTACAATATTAGCAATGACACAATTTCTACATTAGTTTATACATAAATTTCATCTAAGATATCTTAACATCATGATCATCAAAGACGAAAAAACATTGAAAGATCAGCGGTGAATAAAAATCAATGAACCGCTAAGTAGTGTTACAATCAATATATGATATATTAGATATGTGTACACATTTCAACATAGGAACAACTGTATCAAAGTTGTATAACAGTTATGAATCATGTGGGCATCTAGACAAAATATCTGCCATCACATTTTCTGACCCACGGATAGCTCGCACCGAAAAAATGAAATGGCTGTAGAGCAATCGCGTATCGCGTTGATCTCGCGCTCTTCAGATTTTTACTCTGAATAGCCGTAAGAGCTTTCTGGTCAGTTTCCACGATGAAATGCGCGCCAAGAAGAAATCTTTGCAGTTTAAGGATTGACCAAACCATAGCTAATAATTCACGGTCTAGGACCGAGTAATTCTTCTCTGCGGCATTTAATTTCCGAGAAATATACATCACAGGATGCAGAGTTCCAGAGTACTCTTGCATTAGTGCTGCTCCAATCCCGGTGGATGAAGCGTCACTATGAAGAATAAATGTCTTATCCTTAGAAGGCAATACTAGGATAGGTGAAGTAGAAAACATAGTTTTAACCTTATCCAAAGAGGATTGACATTCTTGAGTCCAATGGACTACATTAGGAGACCCTTTCTTTAGCAAGGAAGAAAGAGGTGACATAATGGAGGACAGATTCGGAATGAATCGTCCATAAAATTGTATTAGACCTAAGAGACTTCGCACTTGCTTTTTAGTCTTAGGAATAGAAATGTTAAGTATCTTACTTGTATTATGGTCTTCTGTTTTTAGGAACCCATGACCAACACGGTGTCCTAAGAAAGATATTTCGCTAAAACCAATACATGCTTTCGATGGTTTCGCCGTCAGGTTATGCTCGCGTAAGATAGACAATAGTTCATTTATCCCATTATAGTGATCGTTCCAAGTATCACTGAAAAGACAGATGTCATCAAGATACGCAATGACATCTGAGCGATGAGATAGGATTCGACGCATCATGCGTACGAATGTTGCAGGGGCGTTCATAAGACCGAAAGGCATGAAATTCCATTGGAATAGACCCCTAGGCGTCGAAAAAGCAGTAAACGGTTTGGCGTGTTCGGATAATGGAACTTGCCAATATCCCTTAGACAAATCGAGGTTAGTAAAGAAATGAGAATTCGATAGTCTCGTAAGTAGCTCTTCTAGTAAAGGCATAGGTTCAGCATCAAATTTCGTCACTTGGTTCAATTTGCGATAATCCACGCAAAGACGTATGTTATTGTCTTTTTTTCGTACAATAACCATCGGCGAAGAATATGCTGATGTGGATGGTTCAATAATTTTTAACTCTATCATCTCATCCAACTCTTTCTCTACCTGTGCTTGAAAATGTATCAGGATAGGATACGGTCTGACTCTTATAGGACTATGGTCAGTAAGAATAATGTCATGTTGAATGACATCAGTTTGACCAGGAATGTCAGTAAGGACATCCTGAAATTGTTCTAACATAGTAGAAACTTGTTTCTGCTCTCCTGGAGATAATTCGGGAGAAATTGCAACATCTTTCCATGATTCATTAGAGTGAAGAGGAATCATTGGAAAAGGTAGATTTACATCCGAGAAACTCGTTTCCTCATCCTGTATTACTGACAGAGATGAGTACTGTCCATGTTGGACTGGAAAATCGTCCGTTGCCTGGAAAACAGGTTGTAAATAATCCGGGCGTTCATGGAATTCCGTGAGCATGTTGATGTGGAAGGTTTTACGCTTCCCGTCAATATCGACGATATAGTCAACATCGGAAACTTTTGATATTATATCGTACGGACCTTTCCAAGAAATAAGAAGTCTATTTTCCCTACAAGGTAGCAAGACAAATGCTTTGTCACCTGGACAAAGTTGTCGCAAGCATCTCTTTTTATTGGCAAATTCCCTTGCCTTCTGTTTCGCAAATTCAGAAGAAGCAGTTGCCAATTTGCATGCTTCAATAATCTTGTGTCTAAGTGCGATGACATATTCTTAAGAGGATTTTGTGTCATCGACAATATTATCAGCAGTTATAAGATCATGAAGTAAGGACATAGGACCTCGCGGTTTCGCGCCAAAGACAAGTTCAAAGGGAGAAAATCCTGTATGTTCGTTGGCGACCTCTCTATATGCAAAGAGAGCCGCGGGTAAAACCCTATCCCAATCCTGAGGATGATCTTCTGTTATCTTACCTAGTAGGTTTTTCAGAGTTCTATTCAGACGTTCCACCATCCCATTGGACATAGGATGATAAATACTACTCAGCGATCTCTCTATCTTAAGAGTCGACATTACTTGAGACATGGTATCCGATATGAGTTGGGTACCATGGTCGGATAATATTTCTGCTGGAAATCCCAGACGAGAAAATATTAACCAAAGAGCATCTGCGACATCAGCAGTAGTTATGCTCTTTAGAGGAACAGCCTCCGGCCAACGTGTGCACATATCAACACACGTCAAAATAAATTGGTGTCCTCTAGCAGACTTTATCTTAAATGGACCAATGATGTCTATCGCCATTTTTTGAAATGGTCGAATGGGAATGTCTGCAGCCTGAATAGGTGCATCATGGCGTGGACCTCTGGATTTAATCTCTTGACATACTTTACAAGATCGACAATAGATTCGTATGTCCTTATTCACAGCAGGCCAAAAGAAAGATTCAAGAACTCTAGTTTTAGTACGGGAAAAACCCATATGTCCAGCACACTGCGAATCATGAGCGTGCTGTAAGATTTTAACTCTCATATTTTTAGGCACAAGGATTTGAGAATGAATGGACTTAGCAGAGTCTTGTACCATACGTACAAGTACGCCATTCTTCATCGTAATCCAAGATTTACGATTTGTATCCTTATTCGGATCACCTTTTGTTGCCAGAGTAAAGAATTTCTTTAGAGTAGGATCATCTTCCTGCTGTTTTATAAAGGAATCATGGGAAATCTCCAAGGGATCATCTTGGATCTGCGCATCATTATCTTCAGAATGTGAAGATTGTGGCATATTAAGAGCTTGAGCCCTAGTGATTACTGCATTAGCAGATTGCATATTAACATTTTCCCAATCAGAAATTTGCTGTGGAGTGCATTCTTTCACTCCATGAATGCGACCGATGATAAGATCAGCGATCGGATTCGGCAAGAGACATGCTTGCACCTCTCCTGTAAAGAAAGGCGTAGCAATATTGATAATGGCAGTGGAGTACTTCTCCAATGTGCCACCAAATGTTACACATTTGACTACATTGCCTGTAGCTCGAGAAGGATTTACGAGTGATTGCCTCACTCCGATGGTAGTGCACCCCGAATCGAAAAGAATTGATACCGGAGTACCATCTATTAAGCCTCTATTGAAAACAAGAGCACCCCTTCCATTATGCGCGATTGACGCAGGGAGAGCGGGAAGCGGGTGACCGCAGCTTAAAGTAGAAACTGTGGTTGGATCGAATAATGTTTTGCATTGCGAACACTGAGATGCTCTAGCAAAATCGAAAGCGGAATTTGCTACACTATTGGAGTCTTTTTTATCATTATTCTGATTACCGGCGTCGTGGAACTCCTGTTGTGCAGAGTTAGCCTGGTAATAAGATTTACCATGTCTTTTGGGTTGTGATCTACCTCGGTTATAATTGTCTCTATAATTATTATTTCCTCTATTTGGGTTTGAATCATAATATTCATGATCATAATCATCACGCTCATTATACTGAGCATCCCTGTAGTATTGGTTTTTTTTTCTCCATGAAGCACTTGGGTAGTTCCTATAGCTACTCCCTTTTCGAGAATTTCTAAAATTATGGGTACCCCTCGCGTGTCGAGGACTATCAGCCCGATTCCAGTTCTTCGAAGAAGAACCCTGATTTGAGTGGTTATCTTGGTTTTGATACTTATTCCAATTAACCTTTTTATCAAATTTATTTTTAGCTCCTTGGAATTTGTGTGAGTAATTCTGATTATATTCTGTTGCCGAAGCAACTGGCATACTCTCTTTAATGTTAGAGTTACTAAGAATCATGTCAGGGTGTGCCGTGGCATACTGGTCACAATATTCTTCCATTTGTTTTATTGTACTAGGTTTACGCTCATGTAAGAACTCTAGGAATGATTTATTTACAGAAGACATGACCTTGTCTCTTAGCAATAAATCTGTAAGACCATCAAATGTTTTCTCTATTTTGGATAATTCAATCCATCGTGAAAGTGTAATTCGTGCTTTTGAGATGAATTCTGAGAATTCTACACCTACCTCAGGTCTCATTGTTTTAAACAAAAGACGATAACCTTCTTCTGACAGCTGATATCTCTTTATCAAAGCTGCCCTAATAGCATCATAATTATCCTTGTCGGCCTCTTCAACGAAATATAACTTACTCAGAGACTCCCCTTTTAGATTTTCAGACAACTGATTCACATACTGTGATTTGTCAACATTATGAGCTCGACAAGCACGTTCATCTAGAAAGCCAAGGTTATGAACGCTGGTAGGGTACCTTGACCTTGTACACAAAAGGGTTTACCATTACCACCAGATGCCTGATTAACATTACTCATACATGTCAATTTTAATTTCTCTAATTCAAACTCATGTTCTCTTATTGCTTTTCTCTCTTCAGCCTCTCTATCTAATCTTTTCTGTTCTGCAGCAGCAGCAGCTTCTAATTTTTTCTGTTCTGCAGCAGCTTCCAATTTCTTCTGTTCTGCATCAAATCTCCTTTCCTCCACTTGCATCTGCAATTTCTTTAGTTCAGCAGCAGTATCAGCTTCTTTTTCTAATCTTTTTTCTTTAGCCAGAGCTTTTCTCTCTTCAGCAGCAGCAGCAGCTTTTTTCTCTTCAGCAGCAGCTTTTCTCTCTTCAGCAGCAGCAGCAGCTTTTTTCTCTTCAGCAGCAGCAGCAGCTTCTCTTTCTAATCTTTTCTCTTCAGCCAGAGTTTTTCTCTCTTCTGCAGCAGCTTTTTTCTCTTCAGCAGCAGCTTTTCTCTCCTCTGCAGCTAATGCTTTGTCATATTGAGCAACAGCCCATTCTTCTAACTGTTTCCCAGTCTTATCAAGGGATTTTCCTTGTGCAATAAAGTAATCTAATGTAGACATCTTGTCTTCTTAAATCAGAAACCTGAAAAAGTAAATAAATTACCTTATTTCACTTTAATGGGAGACAAGTCTATACCGTAGACTTAGTCTTAGTGAAAAACTTGTATGGTTATTTTGTTTATCATATAACCAATGATAACTTGAGTACCTGTGGAAAACAATAACTGTCTATCTCAAATACTGTGGGAGACAAGCCTTACAAAGGTCTTGTATGCCTTAATGTAATCAATGATCACTTGAGTACCTGTGGAAAATAATATTTCCTATACCAATCACTTTGGGAGACAAGCCTTACAAAGGTCTTGTATAACTTTGTTTTATAACAATAATAATCATAAAGTACTGATCTGTACTATAATATAAGTGTATTCAACTATACCTCCTATGTCATATGTCAACTAAAGACATTACAAAGGACAAACAAGAAAAGACAATCTGAAAACATTTGCAGAGATCAAATTAAATTAAATAGGAGAAATGAAAAAAAATGATCACAGAATCTGTGATGATAACTGCAATAAGATAACAAGACAAATAACGCCACAGTGTATAAACATAAGGGTGTAAAGAACTGAAATGAAAGGAAAGATGAGACCTACAATTATACAAACAAATCAAACAAAAATAAAGAACAGAAAAATGTTACAAATACAAATATGAAACAGTCGTCACAGCTAACCAAATATTTGCAAACTATGTTGCATGCAAATTTCAATTAAGAAATTGCTCTCTATAGAACGCCAGAACAAGACCAATATCACTCGGTATTTCCTGTTCTAGTCACCTCCCATCCAGGCCCGCAAACACATAACAATCACACATATAAACAAATAATATATAAACATAAATATATATAAATCATCAATGTGTGTATCATATAATGGAATGTGTTGTAGTTGCAATGTATTGTACTGTATGCTCAGTTTTAACAAATTAGACTACCACTTTATTGAGTAATAGATTTGCTTTCTAACTATTACACTGTCCAATTTTTTTGAAGCACATTAGAAGATCCACCGATGAAATTTGCACTTTATGTTCAACATTGCTCTTCTATTACAGCAGGATAAACAATCACTAGTTTAGAACACTGACTGTACTGTGCCAAATGTCAACAAGTGCTGACCCAGATATTGCTACACTTGTCAGAAGAGGTCAAGCTGACATTGATTGAATAGCTGTCCTACTGGTGTTGATGTGGTCAAACAAATGTTCTTGCAACTGTAAAATGTGATTCTCAACACAAGACTGCGTAGGCTGGACCCAGGAATCTGGCCCACCACTGTAAAGTTCTTTCACTGTAAAGTCCACTCATTGTAAAGAAGTGTGGTGTATGGTGTGTTCTCTTTCTTCTGTAAAGCTCCACTATCAATCACTGTAGCATGTTGTTTGTGGTGCCACTACGGTATATGTCCATTGTAGTGTACAGAGTTGTTGAGATCAGGCATGCTCCAGTCTACCCAGCTGTAAATGGGTAACTCACCCTAGTCCTGAGTTAGGGAAGGCAAAGGCAGCTGTAAACAGTAGTTTCCCTCTAAGGCTCCAGGGGAAGCAGGCCCTAAACTTGGTCAATTCAACCGACGCAGGATGGAGTATATATGGAGTAGACGCACACACTGGACATGTAGAGTGTTGACACATTAACGCGAATGGTAAGTATCCCATGTTTCATGTTCACATGGTAGAGATCTCCTTGCCACTGTCCGAATAATAAGATACATGCCCCGTTCTTTGGACAGTGATTCAAAAATATGATGACAGGAATGTAACATGGCCGCCTTCCTGAGTTGTCGCTCACTCACTCACAGGAGGGTATATACAAGCCAAAGTTAATTTGAAATACATATGCATAATTTCTTAAAGTTCCTCCATACAGATCTACAGTAATCCAGTTACTTCACGTAGACATAACTACTGTATGGAAGCCCGTCATCTTCGTCGATATAAACATGACCCTAGCGTTGCGAAGCACAAAATTCCAGCTAGGTCTAACCGACCTGAGATCATCAAAATAGGGTCTGGCATTACCTGGAGTCCGAATCATACATGGTACCGTACATTAGGAGAGTCTCTAACACAAACTCTAGTAGAGACACAATCTCCTACAGAAGAAAAACCACTTCATAAATCATTTTTACTGAAGAATGTACCAGCCCTTAAAAATGCGTAACCGCCATTGTAAACGGTACATCGGAACTCCTCACGACTTGTCAAGACAACTCCTACTTCCGCTAGAGCGGCATAACAAGAATATAGTCCTGCCTACCCATCCAAAATATACAATATAGGACTGATTCTACTTGTACTAATAATATGTAATACATATGAATTCAGGCCATAAACATAATAAGCAAATTAATCTATTTTCTGGCCCTAACAAATAAGTACTGACATGGGTGCCATATCCATGCGCCGAATCAATATCAAGAACGATTACTCCTATAATCAAAAGTGTAAATCAATCATGGATTATCTAGCTTTCCCATAGACAGCATTTTCATACACACATGAATGAATGTCTATCTCTTTTCCATATTAAATAGCCATATCGATTTTTGTAATATGTGCGTCAAAATATGCACGCAACAGATTCTTCGCTAGACGAGGTTAGGTCTAGAAGCCATCTTGAATATTGTTTATAAACTGACATGCTTTGTCAGTAAACTCAGATGATATATATATATGGGCAATACTGAGTGCTTGTCTACTGAAATTCTATTGTGCTATTATGCAACGAGTGCCCATGTATCATTGCAAGATATTTATCAATTGTACCATGATGTATTCTGCCAACCTGTAATTTGTCACTGTATCCGTGCTGTCGAATGTGTACGTCCAATTAAACTGTAACAAAAAGTACACAGCAGTTGGCGTCGATGACTTCCAGCCATACATGAGTGAGAAAAAGAACATTTATCAACTCTTCGAACTCTTTCATCATTCGCGTATTATACTCTCACTCTATGTCTACACACCACTGCGTAGGTCGAGTTGATATTCCTATTCCTAACAACCACTCTGACGAGCAACGCTGGGGCCAACAACAAGTCTATAACATTGGGGCTTCCACAGACCACCATACCTCTTAACACCGTGGTCCTGTAAATAGTTGATGTCAGTGTGAACAAGGAACAATACAACTTCATATCTATACACCATTCAACAGTATATATAGAAACAGCATTTAACTCTGGTGGAATTCAACAAAAAAGAAGGATATTTAACACTGGTATGCTATTATTTAACAGGTAGGCATCTCATTTCATACAATGATGTACTCTTCAGAACATCTGGCACTAGCACAGTGCCAGACAAAGAAACTCTGAAACCACAAAATTAGGCTAGGTCTTAACATACTACCTAATCCACCATGTTTACAAGCATGAATACATTGAAATAAAAGACAGGGTCAGATCTCTCTGACCGACCCAGCACATCTACATCAAGGCTGTTATCAAGTAGCACTAGTTTCCCATTCCTCTCCTCTATGGACTGCACTGCATCCGAAATATTTTAATTAATCTTTTTTTTCCATATAATAAGGTGGGTGATATGTTTCCACCTGACCACCTGAAAAGAAACATCTGTATTCTACATTTCTGATAGTTTACCATTATTTAATTCACCCTCTAGGCCCTGGAACAGTCGGCTGGGGACCTAGAATAAGTACTCACTTGTCGTAATCATTTTTCATTATATGGCAGTATCACTCACTCAAAATTGTTAAATAAAAAGGTTAATAATTTCTGCCTTACCACAATTCAAAATGAAAACACACAGATACGTTGAAATAGCACAAACTAAGCTGAGCTGCTGGCTAGACTAGTGCGTCCCACTACTATTAGCACATATATTCAATGGACGACAACTTCTTAGCCTCAACGATCTGCTTGTATGGACAGTCTTCAACAAAATGGCATCGAGCCGTCCAATTTTCTAATAATCTTAACTGTGTTGACCAATCAAATTGGAAAGCCAATCTTTTTAAATTTAAAATTTTACACTAAGGTCCAAATTTGGTCTAGTGTATTTCTGTCGGTCGGTCTGTCCGAACTTGTCTTTTCCCAAAAATGGACTTGGTTTTGGCCTAACACTAAAAAAACTATTCAAATTTTCTCTCACTCACTTCTTAGATTTCTACTGCGAAGATATTTTTAGATTCTATCCGCCTTGTCTCCCCCTTGTTTACATGTAATCTTTTACTGCCTTCGTCTCAAGGACGCGTCAAAATGTAACTTTAGTGAATGCAAAACTAACATCTGTTTGCTAGTCTGCCACTGAACAAATCAGTCTTTTGTCAATAACTTCCGAGTTATCTGTCCGTCCTTTTATTTCAAAGCATATTATTTATCAGGAAAAGATAAGCTCTTAAACTAGCTAAGTTTTGTGATTATAAACCTGTTAATAAGGAATTCCATATTTTTTTCCATGTTATCCAACCTATTCGTCTTTTGCACTAATTTCAAGCGAAATACGAGATTCTCCCGTAGTACGTGGGAATTACGTCATTCTAAATCAGAGCTAAGCCTGTTTTCGTGACCCAATTGGCTACATGTTCTTACTATTACATCGTATTTCAAACACTAACTACAAGTTCGCGCGTATGCTAGGCTTTGATTCAAACGCGTGAAGACGGCATCATTTTTTTCTTCCCTCCTTTTCTTACCCCGTCTGAACGAATAGGCCTTTCGCGTCCCCATGTTATAAATAGTATTTTTTTTCAATGACACTAGAAAACGGTGGTACGGTCTACCAAAATCAACGCGCTTGTGGCGTGGGCGAAGAAGCAGCAGCGTATCTTACTATATTTTATCCCTACATATTATTTTAACTTTTATATTTATAATGGAGGATATTATCGCTGTATCAATGTATTTCACCACACATCTCCCCACTTGAGAACATGCACTAATGCAAGTTCCAAAACCAGTGATACACATAGATAAAATTAACTCCTTACGCCTGCTGAATACTCTAAATTTGATCACAGGAGTGCCTACTGAGGAAATCTGCACCGACGTTCTGTGACCCCGGAATATATTCAATGGTAAATTGATATGGCTGTAATAATAACGACCATCGTAATAATCTGGCATTTTCATGCTTGGCCTGTGATAAGAATACGAGAGGCTGATGATCCGTTTGGACCACGAATGTTCTACCATATAGATAGATTTGGAACTTTTTTATCGCCCAGATTAACGCTAAACACTCTTTTTCGCTTGTGGAATAGCCTTGTTCCGCTTTGCCAATTCACACTGCGCTGACCAAACAATTTTATCTGGATTACCCTTGCGTGTCAAGTCAGTCAGAGGAGCACATATAGAGTTAAAATTTTTGATATATATTTTTTGGTAAAACCCACACAACGACACGAATGATCGCACGTCTTTCTTTGTTTGTGGTCTAGGTGCTCTCTGCAATTTTTCCAAGTTCTTGGGGTCAGGGGTCATGTTACCCTGATATACAGTATGTCCCAAGAATTCCAACTCTTTGCATCCAATACAACATTTTGTTGGTCTAGCAGTCAAGTTTGTTTCTCTGAGCCTACCAAATAGCATATTCAGAGAATTAACGTGTTCTTCAAATGTTTCTGTAGCGATGAGGATATCATCCATGAAATTCGTGATACATGGATTATTCAAGGGATCCAACAATTTGCGCATCATTCTAGAAAACACACTCGGAGCATTTTTCAATCCGAATGGCAACATGTTGAATTCATAATGCCCTTCCGAGGTGCTAAAAGCTAAATAAGGTCGAACCTCAGGCTTCACTGGAATCTGGTAATAGCCTTTGCTAAGATCCATCTTCGAAAAATAGTTTGCCTTGTTCAGTCTGGCAAATAACTGTTTTGTGTCCGGTAATGGATCCACCTGACCTTCTGTGACAGCATTCAGTTTCCTGTAATCTATGCACAGTCTATGTTCCCCAGACGGTTTCCTCAACAAAACTACACTGGAGCTATAAGGAGATTCACTGTGAGAAATAATCCCTTCTTTCAACAAATAATCTATCTCCTCTTTCAATGTTTTCTCCTTAGCGAATGGAACAGAATAGGCTCTCATACAGATTGGTGTTGAATCTACCAGCTTCATATCATACTCTAGCAAATTAGTATGCCCCGGTTTGTCTGTTAACACATCTGTATGTTCCTCCAGAACCTGTTGAACTCTCTCCCTCTGATTTTTAGTCAGGTGCTTATTGACTTTTACCTGTGCAGCTGTCTCACAGGGGTGTAAGGGGTATTCATGTGAGGTGAGTGGTTCCTTTTTCATTTCGGTTGCGATAGCCAAGGTCAGTAAAGGGGTGCCTTCCTGGATTTGTCTGTCCAGATACCTTATTAAAAGGTTCACATGATATATTTTCTCCTTCCCCTTTTTGTCAATTTTATAATTTGTTCTAGAAACCTTCTCTAGAACTGTATATGGACCTTGCCATCCAATTTGCAACTTATTATTGCTGCCGGGTAGTAGAAGAAGTACTTTTTCACCCACAGCTAATTCTCTGTTCTTTGCTTTCTTATTGAAATGAGCTGCATGTTTCTTCCTGGCTTGTCTCAAATTATCATTTGCCAGTTTCCATCCAGCTTTCAGACGAGTGGTTGGAGCCGCGATAGCATAGTGGTTAGTGCACTGGCTTCCTAGCGCAGTGGTCTATGGTTCGATCCCCAGATGAGGCGGAAAAATTTTTAGGCCACAAACGGCTCCTGGGTCGACCCAGCCCCGAATGGGTACCAGAGCTACTCTGGGAAGGTTAAGGCGGCCGGCGTGATGCCGACCACATCACCCCTCGTGTGCCGACGGTCAAGATAATATGGGCCTAACACCATATTCCCAATATGCCTCAATGGGCGTGTAACGGGTTCCTTTACCTTTTTTCTTTTTTTCAGACGAGTGGTCAGCTCGTTCATATAGTTATATGATGAGGTAACAGTTTCCTCTGCCTTCTCATCTGTCCACGTCCTTAACAAGGTTACATATGGACCTTTTGTTGGCCTCCCAAACAATAGGGTTACCGGTGCCATTCCGGTTGAACTATGTGGTACTTCCCAGTACGCAAACAACGCAGCGGGCAAAAATTGGTCACACATATCAGGTTTCTCATGTGCCAGCTTTCTCAGGATAGAAATGAGTCCCATTGAACCTCTCTACCTGGCCGTTTCCTTGTGGATGGTACGGGCTACAATGAAAGTGTCTGGCTTGAAATAGCTTAAAAACTTCTTCCGTTAGTTTTCTCTTGAACTGTGAGCCATTATCAGTCAAGATTTGATGCGGGAATCCTAATCTTGTGAATATTGTAAGTAATGCCTCTGCCACATGTTTCGAATCGATTGACGACAGGACTACCGCCTCTCCCCACATAGAACAAGTGTCCACCAGAGTAAGGATGTAACTGTTCCTCCTTTTGGTCCGAGTGAGAGGTCCCACAATATCCACTGCAACCCTCTCAAAAGGTATTCCCACTATGGGCATTTCCCCTAGAGTTGCAGGAGTAGTCCAATGCTTTGGAGCTACCCTTTGACATTCTGGACATGATTTTACATATCTTTTTATATCTTCCGTTATCCCTGGCCAGAAATAATGACAAGCTATACGCTGTCCTGTGGCGCTGATCCCCATGTGACCACTGAAGGGAATCGCATGCCCTAGTTCCATCACTTTCTCCCTATATGAAGTAGGAAGAACCAGCTAGCTGTGACCATTTGTTCCAGTTCCAGCCTTCCTGTATAACAATTTGTTCTTCATATAATAATCTCCCTTGCTTGGAGGTGTGTGACATTTGGGCAATTTTTTAAAACATGGCTTGAGTGTCCCATCCTCAGCCTGCGCCTTCCTCATCTCCTCTGGATGAGCATTTACAGGTTAACCTTCTTCCTCCTTTGACTGTGACCTGGTCTGCACTGTCGCCATGATCACAGGTCTCTTGGGATTCCCCAAGAAGACGTATCTACACCCCAATATCAGAGGGTAGATGGGTTCATCTATCACTGCTGCTCTGATTTCTCCTTCCACATAGCGAGTTTTCACAGTTATCCTTGCGATGGGAAGTGTCATGAGTGGTATGTCCTTAGTCGCCCCTTGTATTTCCACTGTTTCGGTGGTATACTGACCTGGGTTCACTAGGCTAGACCTCACAACTGAATCAAAATCCAAACATGTATCACATAGGCACCTTATAGTGACCCCGTTACAAATAACATCCTCACAAACTAGGGGGTGATAAGGTTCCTGCTGTCCAGTAGGTTTAACCTTTAATCTCTGGTTCCCCGATTTCATTGCAGCAATGTTAGAAGGTTTCCTTTTACAAACTTCGGTGTTATGGTTGTCCTTCCTACCCCATTTACACCACCTCTTTCCTTGGTTAAAAGGTTTTCTTTCATTATATTTTTGGTCATTGAACTGTGAGTTTCTATCCCGATAATCATTTCGTGGCCTATCAAAGTTTGTTCTACCTTTGTTACCTTGTTCTTTGGTATCAAATTTATTAAAGTGCTGTGTGGCCTTAAAATTCTCTATATGTTTCTTTTTAGTGCCAGCTACCTCTGCCTGGCTGATCACCCGTTTGCCAGTCACTTCGATTACGGAAACAACAGCAAATGGGTTGATTTGCCGTTGCCCTAAAGACGCCACTAGGCGTGATGGGAAACAATGGCAAAGAAAACCTATCTGCTGTTGCCCTAAGACGCCACTAGGCGTAATGGCCACTGACTGCTTTGACGGTCGGTGGCTAAGGACGGAAGAAGAAGAAGACCTCTGCCTGGGCTGCTTGATACCTCTCAGCGACATTCAATACCTCACCCAACCTCTCTGCACCTTGTTCCATGAGAAACTTTCTCAGGTCTGGAGCCATGGACTCTCTTAATTGCTCTATCATGATCATTTCTTTAAGATCTTGGGTCTTCCCCATAGCAGTCCATTTCTCCAAATAGGTTTCCAGTCTGGCAGAGAATTGGTGGTATGTCTCCCCAGACAAAAGCCTGGCATTTCTAAACTTCTTACGATAAAATTCACCATTCTTTTCATATCTTAATAACAGAGCCTGCTTTAGCATGTCATAATTGTCTTGGTCGTCTCTATTCATTTTTGCAAACACTTCATAAGATGTTCCCCTAAGCCCCTGGGATAACTTTAGGCTCCACCTTTCTCTCTCCAACCCATACGTAGTAGCCAAAAGTTCAAACCTACTTAGAAAATTTTCTATGTCATCGTCTTTCTCAACAAAATGGTCTAAATGAAAACCCATAGCTGAGGTTGAGGCTCCCTGACTAGCAGTGGCATCGGAGGTAAAGGGGCTGGCACCATTTTCAGGAGCATGGCCTTGAAATTCCAACTCCCTTAGTCGTAACTCGTACTCCCTTTGTAATCTCTTCTTCTCCTTTTCTGCTTCCCTTTCAGCAGCCTGTCTCTTTTCCTCTCTTTCAGCAGCCTGTCTCTTTTCCTCTCTTTCAGCTTCCATCTTCTTCTCTTCCAATTGGAGCCGCTTTATTTCCGCCTCTCTATCTGCCTCCAATGCCCTAGCTTCTTTGTCAGCCTCAATCTGCAGCCTCTTAAGTTCTTTGTCAGCCTCAATTTGTAACCTCTTCTCTTCAGCTAACCTCCTATCTTACTTACTTAGTCGTTCCTCTTCTACCGTGAGGTGTAGAGGTTTGGAAGAGAGAGCGCCAGACTATCCTATCGGCTTTCTTCTTCCTGGCCTGGTTCCATTCTAGTCCTCGGTCCTTCAAAGATTGTCTAATGTTGTCCTCCCAGCGGACTCTGGCCTCCTATCTTCCCTTTCAATATACTTGTCGCATTCTGAAGTTACATATTGGATCAAAGCCTGACCCTCCATATTCATTTCTTTAGCAGTCAGCACAGCAGCCGATCTGAATTTGGCTAGATCTGCCATCCTGTATCACACAACTCTAATAATGTTCTAAGATAGATTACAAACTCTAATTAACAAAGTGACACTCTACTTAATTAATTACTACTGGCTGTGAAGATTCATCAACTCTTACTTTCCACCTTAAATATTTCTTATGAATAACTTTTAATTTTAGGGACACTGTTGAATTTATACAAACTTATACCCCAATAGTTTAATTCCCGGACCAGGAAACCCCAATATATGTGGTGGGTTTTGATGTTATTAATTGTTGTTGTTATGTTTACTTAGTGTGCTGAATGAGGTCAGCTGTGAAGGTCCCTGAGGATAAGAATTTATGTGAGTTTACAGAGTACCTTGCTACTACCACCTACGACCTCAATCAGACTTATTCTTGAATAGTATGTCTGATGTCTAGGGTAATGAAATGTGGTGTGCTGGTAATTAAATACACAAACACACACACACACACACACACAAACACTAATATTAATCTCTATAATCAAGTCAATTAACTCTGTGTTTTAAATTTAGAAATTACAAATTTTTTTTTCAAATTTATTTTGTCCTGAACCAAGATTTTTCTTATGGTCAGGACTTTTAAATCAATATGAATCAATTTCAATAGAGGTACATATAATCGAGTAAACACATGAAAGACTTGTACATATACATAATTTAAATTTGCTAATATTGGTACTAAAAACTAAAGTCTTTAGGAACTAGTGCTGGATGTCGGGTCGGGGTATTTGCATCATACCCAGTCTTTAGTTAACAGTGTTCATTTGCTCTTTAAACAGGATTAATGGTGGAAAAGTTTCTTAATACACAATGGAGTTTCTATTATATTATATTCGTTGATGAATCTCAGCAGGCCAGGTCTTTAATACTTATCTGGCCTGTGACGATTGAAGAAAGTTGTTCCTTAGGCCCACTCCTCACATGCTCTGAGGTAATATGGTAGGTATCTCATTTCATACAATGATGTACTCTTCCGAACATCTGGCACTAGCACAGTGCCAGACAAAGAAACTCTGAAACCAATAAATTAGGCTAGGTCTTAACATACTACCTAATCCACCATGTTTACAAGCATGAATACATTGAAATAAAAGACAGGGTCAGATCTCTCTGACCGACCCAGCACATCTACATCAAGGCTGTTATCAAGTAGCACTAGTTTCCCATTCCTCTCCTCTATGGACTGCACTGCATCTGAAATATTTTCATTTATCTTTTTTTCCATATAATAAGGTGGGTGATATGTTTCCACCTGACCACCTGAAAAGAAACATCTGTATTCTACATTTCTGATAGTTTATTATATTTTAATTCACCCTCTAGGCCCTGGAACAGTCGGCTGGGGACCTAGAATAAGTACTCACTTGTCGTAATCATTTTTCATTATATGGCAGTATCACTCACTCAAAATTGTTAAATAAAAAGGTTAATAATTTCTGCCTTACCACAATTCAAAATGAAAACACACAGATACGTTGAAATAGCACAAACTCAGCTGAGCTGCTGGCTAGACTAGTGCGTCCCACTACTATTAGCACATATATTCAATGGACGACAACTTCTTAGCCTCAACGATCTGCTTGTATGGACAGTCTTCAACAAAATGGCAACGAGCCGTCCAATTTTCTAATAATCTTAACTGTGTTGACCAATCAAATTGGAAAGCCAATCTTTTTAAATTTAAAATTTTATACTAAGGTCCAAATTTGGTCCAATGTGTAGTGTATTTCTGTCGGTCGGTCTGTCCGAACTTGTCTTTTCCCAAAAATGGACTTGGTTTTGGCCTAACACTAAAAAAACTATTCAAATTTTCTCTCACTCACTTCTTAGATTTCTACTGCGAAGATATTTTTAGATTCTATCCGCCTTGTCTCCCCCTTGTTTACATGTAATCTTTTACTGCCTTCGTCTCAAGGACGCGTCAAAATGTAACTTTAGTGAATGCAAAACTAACATCTGTTTGCTAGTCTGCCACTGAACAAATCAGTCTTTTGTCAATAACTTCCGAGTTATCTGTCCGTCCTTTTATTTCAAAGCATATTATTTATCAGGAAAAGATAAGCTCTTAAACTAGCTAAGTTGTGTGATTATAAACCTATTAATAAGGAATTCCATATTTTTTTCCAAGTTATCCAACCTATTCATGTCTTTTGCACTAATTTCAAGCTAAATACGAGATTCTCCCGTAGTACGTGGGAATTTCGTCATTCTAAATCAGAGCTAAGCCTGTTTTCGTGACCCAATTGGCTACATGTTCTTACTTTTACATCGTATTTCAAACACTAACTACAAGTTCGCGCATATGCTAGGCTTTGATTCAAACGCGTGCAGACGGCATCATTTTTTTCTTCCCTCCTTTTCTTAACCCGTCTGAACGAATAGGCCTTTCGCGTCCCCATGTTATAAATAGTTTTTTTTTTCAATGACACTAGAAAACGATGGTACGGTCTACCAAAATCAACGCGCTTGTGGCGTGGGCGAAGAAGCAACAGCGTATCTTACTATATTTTATCCCTACATATTATTTTAACTTTTATATTTATAATGGAGGATTTTATCGCTGTATCAATGTATTTCACCACATACTCGCGCATTCACATCAACAGATTCAAGAAAAAACTGATAGACTGAATAAGTATGGCCAGCAGGTTGGCCTGAACATCAATTTGAAGAAGACAGAAGTCATGACACTCAATGTTGGCAATCCTGAGCCAATAACAGTAAGGAACCAGAAGTTAGAACATACAGACACATTTACTTACCTAGGATGCATAGTAACACCTGACGGTGGAACAAGCAAGGACATTAATAACAGAATGAATAAAGCGAGAACAGCCTTTGCTAGTCTCAACAACATTTGGAAGTCTTCCCAGTACAGCACAAACACCAAATTAAGACTGCATGAGTGTTGTGTACTTTCTGTGCTTCTCTATGGTGCGGAATGCTGGAGAGTAACAGAGAAGGAAATATCGAAACTGTCCTCTTTCCACACAATCTGCCTAAGGAAAATTCTCCGAATCTTTTGGCCAAACACCATCAGCAACCAAGAACTACTTATTCGTAGTAACCAGGAGGACATGCACACCATCATAGCTGGCAGACGCTGGAGTTGGGTTGGCCACGTCCTCAGAATGGACCCTGATACCATCACAAGAACAGCTATGCTATGGACCTCCGAGGGAAAGCGAAAGAGAGGCCGCCCAAAAACAACTTGGCGGAGAACTGTGGAAGCCGAGATGCAAAGAATGAACCAGAGTTGGGGCACTGTGCGAAGGATGGCCGCCGACCGAGCAAAGTGGAATCAATTTGTTGCTGCCCTACAAGACGACACCAGGTTTGATGGCCACTGACTGCTTTGGCGGTTATGGATCAAAGAAGAAGAAGAAGTGTATACAAACAGACTTTCCGTTAAGGAAAAGACATGAAATAAGCTTCATTTAATTATTAACAGGTATCACACTGTGACGAAATGTCAAGTGTGGCTGAAATTAAATCTTAGTATACATGTTTAAAAGCTTCATTTCACGAGCTAATTTGAGACATGACTACCGTTACTGGTTTTACATGAAATAATTTATTTATAATGATAACATACAGTGTTATATATGAAAATGTGAAGAAATGAAAGCGCTATGACACTTAGTGAATTGGTCAGTGATTTTAAACATGCATTCAGTATCTACAGTAATGAGTAAAAACTAAATAAAAAATAAAATATATATATATACTTATCAGTATGTATAATTCATTATGGAAAACTGTTTTAGGAGTTAACCACTTTTATTTTAAAGTAAGTTTATTTTTACATAACGTATTTTTTTTTTTTTTTTTTTTTTTTTCGTTCGCCCGCTAATACTCGAGGCGAAATCTCAGGTTATTATTTTATGCCTAACCTGACATTGATTTTACGTGAGTATCCCTTTATTTCTTGTACAGAGACAGGTGTCCCTCGCCATTCAGGCAAATACTCGCCGATTTCGGAGGTACCCATTGCAGCTGGGTCGGCTCAGGAGCCGCCAGTCCCTGGTCGACGACACTCCTTCAAATGTCCTCGCCAGGTCTCGAGTTAATCCAGTCCAAATCCCGGTCGACGAAAAATCCTCAAATGCCGTCGCCCGGGTTTGATCCTGTATCACCCGGTCGCCAGAGCGGTGTTGTAACCACTACGCTAGCGCGGCTCCCCACATAACGTATGAAAGTTTCAGTTTCTTCTGATTATGAATAAAGTGGTTCTCACAATTTGAAATGTGTTGGCAATTATTTTAACTTTTACATTCAACTTTCTTTTAGAGTTCAATAATGGCTCTAGTTCTCAAGTCGCTCAATTATAGTCCTTTGAACTTCCCTGATAAAACAAGGCCGCGGTTAAACGTAACACCCCTCCGAGGGATAAATACTTCACACCAGTAGGTAAATTGAGATAAGATTCGCGCGATTCGAAGGTACCAGGAAGAGAGATAAACCCGTTTAATTATTCGGGTATGGAAGAAACATGATCTTTTTATTGCCACTGTACATTTTCTGAAAGGTGAAAATTGGATCGTTCCGAGAATATATGCAATATAAATCGATGCCCAGGTGATAGACAGCCTATTAGGAAATAAGTCTGTCACTCCAACAACGCTTATTGGAGAAAGGGACTACTTTTGTTATTTTTGGACCAACCCTCCACGCTTGTGATGCATGGGGAAGGGAACATAACGACCTGATATATATATATATATATATATATATATATATATATATATATATATATATATATATATATATATATATATATATATATATATATATATATATATATGTTAACAAAGTTCCCACCTAGCAGGTAAGGTTCACTGTACAGTGGGTGGTACCTAGGTACCACTCACTGTACCGTGCCCGCTACCGTCAGGTAGGAGGCACTGTACAGCTTTCCCTAAGCTCAGTGATTCCTGCCTCCTACACCGGCTTGTTCTGATGAGTTCGTTCGGTGCAGTGTGTAGTGATTGAGGGAATGGGGCCCGTCAGGTTATGGGGACAATGCATTTTATACAATAATTAAATAGCAAAGTTACAATGGCCGAATGAGACAAGCTTTCATAAATTTCCCTTTGCTGCGAATGCGGCTGTATTTGGTTACTGTTTGTTTACTGCGTAAGGAAGGTTCCGGGTTTTTTTGTTTTACTTTGGACAGTGGAGTTGGAGGGAGAGGGGGTTTGCTAGAGGTAATGCACCAGAAAAATCTTCCAGTCTACATACCCCCCGCCCAAAAGCGCGGAATAGTGTCTATTCTTCTGACCTAGTTTCGGGAAACTGTACACAATCGTACACTCATTCATACATGGCGTCTCTATTATGCTAATTAGCCATTGTAAACGTGCACACATGTTACACAGCTGTCCTATTTGGTGTGTGTTGTTTAAACCTCTTCTTTTTCTCATCTGCTACAAGAATGTGCATCCAGATAAACAGACTGCACAGTGTGGTGACAGGTATTGTGCAAGGCCCGTGCTATTATGGTTACGATGGGCAAACGCCGTTAGCGTGTGTGCAGACTGGTTTTGTTCGGGCAGTGTGACATCGTTTAGGGTTTCTGGCGGCTGCCGTGTCAATGATCTTCCAAGCGCGCGGGAAGTGTGATAAAGGTAAATAGTGACGCAATGAGAAGGGGGTTGCTCGTTTCACTATCGGGAAACTCGGTTAGAAATTTTGGGCTTACTATTTTCATCTTTGATGGAGAATATTGATATTATTGTTGGATTTCATATTTCGTAGTTTTATTGTGAGGAAAAGGGCTTGTAACTTTATTTAAGGGAAAAGGGGTTGTAGCTTTATTGTGGGGAAAAAGGGTTGTAGTTTATTGTGAGGGGAAAATGGGTTGAAAAGATGGTGAAAGAAAATGATTTTGAATATTGACTTAGCTTCCCGACAGGACGATTCCATCTGTTCTACCTGGCTCATTCAAGCTGTCTCAGAACATTGAAAACATGGTGGTCTCTTGTGCTTGTTCTACTTGTTTACTAACTGTTCATTATACATACAACTGAACATAAAAGAAACACAATCTCCGATTACTTGTTTGTCTGTTGTCTGGCGTGCACCTTCTTTGTTTCATTAATTTGTCTGTTTCCTCCGAGTGCTCCTAATTTTCTAATAATTTCAGCTTCACCGTTATTTCTCATTTCGTTGCTTATGGGACATGTAACCATGACTACAGCTGATTTTCCCCCCCCCCCCCCACATCATTCATCTGCTCCTGCGGTGAGGGTTTTTGTAGCTATTTATTTTACATAACCATGTTGCCAGCCACGTGCACACCTTCGTGTTATTCGTATTAGTCGGCTATTACGACATGCCAGAGTCATGTTCTGTCTTTTTCTCAGACACCCCTCCCACCAACCAGGAAGTACAGTGGACAATACAACTAATAATTTCGACTTTTGTATAATCTGGTGGTTTCCTGGCACATGTGACACCGAGAACGTAAACACATCATCATCATCTTCAGTAGAAATACAATCTCACCATTCCACTTGTGTTTCTTGATTATAAAGACTGGAGGATGGAACAATGTAGAACTGATGGAGGGAGTCAGATATGTTACGGTGGGGTGGGAATGGGACGCCGGCTTTGAATGAGACACGCTTTGAGAATTTGGGGTCGGAACGTCTAAGAGATTTAGCATCCGCCTCTAGAGCTTAAGGTAACGGGTTCGAGTACCAACACAGGGAATATTTTTAACGGAATTTTTTTCCAAAACCAATGGTTCCCAATGATGCCACACTTCCCTCTGATCTCACGGGTAGTGAGATCGGATGCCTAGCCATCTACGATAAGGGCAAACAAATAGGAGGTCTCGTGAGCAAGCTGAAAATTAAAATCCCTCGGCAGTTGAAAATCGCAAAGAGTAGGCCATACGACCGCTGGCATGGCAAAATTTAAAAATTAAGAAACCTACTCACCACAAAATCATTTATAGAATGTGTGATTCCTGTTTACACACATTGGGATCCTCGCCGGTGCTACGGAGTTCGTGCACTGTGCCGAGATTCTCCTTGTGTGATCTAAAGGAGAAGATTGGAACACTGATGACGTTTCAGTGTGTAAAGAAGATGGTCATTGTCACGTAGCGTTTGAAGGATAAGAATTATTTAGAGGAAATAATAGATGTGGAAGATTTGGCTCAAGGAATTCCTGCTGGGTTTTCCACCACTGAAGGGAGACAAAGAGGGTAAATTCTCCTAACTAGACAGGTCTGGAAAAGGTTGTAAGGAGATATTTGGTCTCTCGCTACCGTCGTCCCCTTTTCAGTTATCTATTATTGTTATTCTTTAAATTATATTATATTTTACGAGCCCCCCTCCCCCCCTCCCTTATAAAGGAAGATAAACATCAGACAATATTCAACATCTAATAGAAGGAACAAAGCATGGGGTACATTATATACACCCAATTGGTTTATTGCAATTAAAACGAATAGATGGTGAATGATAGTATTGTCGATGGAATTAGTGTCTGCTGTATGTAATATGTGTCTCACAATTCAAGTGTTTTTCATCATGGATGACAAAAATATGGCATTGATATGGTGAGTTCCCTATTTCGTGGAACTTATCTTTTCAGCCCCTGGCTGATAGTGAAGCGTGGTTAGTTCTCCGGTCTCCTGACGTTGCCCCAGGTAGGTCTTAAATGGTTCGGATTTGCCTTCTCTGTGCTCGACTCCGTATTCTGCTCTGAGATTGGACTGTCGTGCAAGGCTCCACCATAGACTACTCAGATGGACGCTAACCCGCAATTTAGACACGTGGCTTCAGTGCTTTTAATGCGTGAATTCGCCGATATCTTAGGTCTAGCTGTCTCAAGGTTTCCTGGGCAAGTGAAAAATGGCTGGATTTGCCGCACTTTTAGCGGGTCATTTCCGCTTGGACACGTGATCCGAAGCGTGCATCATGTGACCTTAGCATCATATAGACGCTCCAATCAACAACGTTAAAAGTCACGTGGGGGGTTCCGAAAGTGGCATAAACTGGTTCTATCTAAGTTTATGTAGGTCCTAAATTAAAACAGGTTTCTAGCTACCGAGGTTAGGGGTCAACAATGACGTCGTATCTAAAAATAGTATTAGACTCGAGGAGAAAATCACTGAACGCTAGGAGAATATCCGCAAGTGACATTTCTCGGGACTTTACGGGCTTTCGATCATGCATTGAAGATGATAAAAAATGATGTGCTCGTAAATAATAATAAAAATGAAGAGAAGATTGGGCAAGTCGTCACACAAGCCCCTCCTCAAGTTTGATGTTCCGTCCAACTCCTCTGGTCCTGTCTTCCTCTTCTTTTTCAGTTTCTCATATCACCTTCATCCTCAATATTCTCTCCTATTTCTCCTCGTTTGCCTAAGGGTGTTTACTAAAAAATCTGCCCCTACGTTGTTCTTCCCAGGAAAGTATTCTGGTTTTCTTCCTGGTTTTCTTTGGATGCCTACGTCTGCAGCAATGCTTTCCTAGGTCCTGTAACTGGTCTACCCTATGTGTTGAGGTTACCTGGTTACAATCTGAACAGGACTTCACATACCGAGCTATGTCTTCCATGATGCCGGGCCAATAATAACGGGTGGCTATCCTTTGATTTGTGGCACCATTATTCAGGTGATCACTCAAAGTAGCACCGTGCCCCCATTCCATAACTTTATTTCTATATATAGATGGCCCCACAATCTGTCCATGACTTTTTAGCCCTCTGCCAGCTTTCCTGTGCAAGAGTCCATGTTCCATATAAAAGTCACCCTTTCTTCGAGGGTTATGTGAGTTTTTCAATTTGCCAAAGCAAGGCCCCAATGTGCTATCAGCTGCTTGAGCCCTTTTCATCTTATTCGGATGAATTTCTAATTTAGAGTCCCTCTCTATGCATTTGGAGTCAGACCTGGTCTGGATGGCAGCCATAACCACAGGTTTTACCGGTTCTCCTAAAAAGACATATCTACGCCCTAACATCAGGGGGTAGAAAGGATCCTCTAAAACTGCAGCATTGATTTCCCCTTCCACATAGCGACAACTAACCTGAATCTTCGCTATGGGCAAATTTAAGGGTAATGCTCTCTTGAGTGGCCCCTGGATATCCACGGTTTCTGTGGTGAGTTGTTCAGGGTGCACCAGAGATGAAGAAACGACCGCGTCATAAGACAAACCTGTGTCATACATCCCGATGACTTGTTTGCCATTCACGGTCACTGTCTCCTGTATAGGTGGGTGATGGAGGCTATTCTGACTCACTGTCAGTTCCTTTCTGTCAACTGCTCTCACCTGCAAACATGCAACCTGATGTGGAGGGTTTTTCCTTCTGCACTCGGCAGTATTGTGGTTGCTCATTTTGCACGTCTTACACCACTTTTCTCCCCACCTCTGAGGCTGGAAAGCTGATCTCTGAGTAGTCTTATGGGCATAGTCTGGCTTGTCATGTTTTCTGAAGTGATGGTAAGGTAGATTCATTTGGGGTTCCAAGTGTGCCTGAGGTGTCGGCCTCGATAATTCTTCCGGTTGGTTCCACCTGGATGGGTCATTCTCTGTTAGCGCTGCCTGATAACGTTCTGCTAACTGGACTATGGAGTCAAAAGTGCTGGCCCCATTCTCTGTCAGAAATCTTCTTATGTCGGAAGTCATGGTGTCCTTCAGTTGTTCGATAATGACCATCTCCTTCAGACCTTCCCAATCATCGACCGGCCTCCCCTAGTGCTGCCTTAAGCTTAACTATTTCAGCCATCTTTTGCTGTTATAGTCCACACTGAGTAAGCTAGTGCTACCTTCCAATAGTATTTCTAACAACAAGCAAAAACTTACTAATTATCAGACTGCTGTAGAATGAAATGACTACAGTTATGGAGACTTAAGGTCTGTAATTCAATGAAATACAAAATCATGAACTAACTTAATTAAATACAACATATATAAAGGGATTCACCAATCAATGCCTGAAATTCTAGAAAAAATGTTTTGTCTTTCTAGAGCTCCTGTGTGAAAATACATGTGTTAAAATAGTATACTGTAATGACTGAATGAATGATACTATCCCAGAGGTATGATAAAATACATAAGTTCAAATCCCGGACTGAGACCCCAGTGTCACGGAGCGTTTGAAGGATAAGAATTATTTAGAGGAAATAATAGATCTGAATGTGGAAGATTTGGCTCAAGGAATTCCTGCTGGGTTTTCCACCACTGAAGGGAGACAAAGAGGGTAAATTCTCCTAACTAGACAGGTCTGGAAAAGGTTGTAAGGAGATATTTGGTCTCTCGCTACCGTCGTCCCCTTTTCAGTTATCTATTTTTGTTATTCTTTAAATTATATTATATTTTACGAGCCCCCCTCCCCCCCTCCCTTATAAAGGAAGATAAAGGAGGAAAAACATTTTCCACCACTGAAGGGAGACAAAGAGGGTAAATTCTCCTAACTAGACAGGTCTGGAAAAGATTGTAAGGAGATATTTGGTCTCTCGCTACCGTCGTCCCCTTTTCAGTTATCTATTTTTGTTATTCTTTAAATTATATTATATTTTACGAGCCCCCCCTCCCCCCCTCCCTTATAAAGGAGGATAAACATCAGACAATATTCAACATCTAATAGAAGGAACAAAGCATGGGGTACATTATATACACCTAATTGGTTTATTGCAATTAAAACGAATAGATGGTGAATGTTAGTATTGTCTGTGATGGGGCCGAAAAGGAGACGCCCGCCCCCTACCTGTTTCTAGGCAGATTATTTTCGATGTGCGCGAAGCATTCTGGGTTGTGAAAAGTCTGAAGTAGAAGATATGTAATGAGGCCATAATAAAGCCTGAGAAATTAATTGTGGTGTATAGTTGTGAGTCATATTTGATATTCGTGGGTTATATTAAATAGCTGTAGGTTTTATTTGTGTTTTCGCTATTCCTAAAGCGATAATCGCGTGTGATATTTAAGTAGCCAAGATTAATACGCCCAGCGCGCAGTAAGTGAGTGATGCGCCATAGGGCCTATAAAAGAGATAGCGGCCGGAAAGCGGGCTTATTTTGCCACAGCCGCCAGAGAGGACAGACGACAGAGCCAAGCTGTAAATGCCTTGAGCACGTGAGTTAATTTAAATTAGAATTAGTTTTATATAATTCGGAAATAATATCGATGTGGCTGTTTTAATGTTTAGTGATATAGATAGATGTGTTTCCAAAGGAAATGTCTTTTTAGGACATTATAATTTAGTCTTGAAATGATAGATGAGTGAAAATAATGTTTGATCGGTTTTATTAGGCACGCAAAGCCCAAATCACAGATGTGAGAGTTTAAGAGCAATTATGTCAGTCATCAGACCGGGCAAGAAAGGCAAATTTAGTAGGAGAGTGTTTTATACATGAAACTGGACAGAGAAGCATCTATTACTTGAATTTAGATGATATTGACTTGTTAGCAAAATATATCAAGATGGCGGCCACGTGGTTATGAAAGGCGGCACAGTGAATAAAGAAGACGCCAGTTTTATATTGTGTGAATTGACACGTGGGTTGGAAGCAGATTAAGATAATTTTCCCCAGTAAAGGAAAGAGATAGTTTTCGTGTTAATGCCAGTTTTGTTAAAGTCAAGAGTAATTATTTTATTTCTTTAGTGTAAAAGTAATTGAGTGTATTTCACGATAGCCTACTTATCATAATTCTACTGTATATATTTAATGGGTTACTGTGAGGTGAGAATATGTATTTAGATTTATGGAGAGCGCGAGGCCACTCCTTTGTTGAGACATGTGTTTCTCTGGTTGCTCCCGGCGGAGCATGGAAACATCAATGTGGCTGGTGTCTATCACAAGCCGACAAGAAGCATTTTTATGCTATTGCAGTGGTTGTTTCGGTAACGATGTGTTTCATGTGATGAGATTCCCAGTCGCACCAGTGGTCATATACGACACGCTTGTTGCCAGGCGCACCAGTCGTCACATACGACATGCTTCCGAATGCAGTAACGAATATTGAGATAGACCAGTTGTGAGGTGGTGGTTTATTCTCGTTATTGAGAGTATTTGTTGTACATGTAGTTGAAGAATATTATTTTATGTCCATTTTATGATTATTTAATTATGGTTATGTGAGGAATGGTTGTGAGAGCACGTGGGCTCACTTCAAGGATCCTCTTAAAACTGCAGGTATATATTTCTCTTCTCCGCTCCTGAGGGAGCATGGGGCCAACAGTGTGGTTTGCCTCCATATTAAGTATTCATATGCTAGGGCAGTAGTGGTTTCGGTAGCAATCTGTGTTACATGGTGAGGTTGCCAGCCTCATGCACAACACCATACTAGTCGCATTGAACGACACACATGAGTGTGTGTGTGTGTGTGATAGTTGAGTGTGTCAGGTGGCGGCGTAGGACAGTTTGACAGGTGAGAGCGTGGTGTTTCTCATTCAGTATTATATTATGATTTTAACTATTCTGTGCTTTGTTTGCTTCTTCAGATTAGCATCGGGCACTGTTGGGTGTTTTGTTTTGTTTAGTTTAGTTTTGTGATGTTCGCTAGTTTGTTTGTTTAATGTTTGCTTTGTCACTGAATGGGTTGTAAAAATAAATATAGCCCCTGCCTCTAGAATCAAGAGTTTTATTGTTGTTCGGGTCGGTGCGAGTGTGAAAAGAGAGTGATCACATATCACAACATAACTATCATCATCATCTCGCCCACCCTATCACAGTCGATGGAATTAGTGTCTGCTGTATGTAATATGTGTCTCACAATTCAAGTGTTTTTCATCATGGATGACAAAAATATGGCATTGATATGGTGAGTTCCCTTTTTCGTGGAACTTATCTTTTCAGCCCCTGGCTGATAGTGAAGCGTGGTTAGTTCTCCGGTCTCCTGACGTTGCCCCAGGTAGGTCTTAAATGGTTCGGATTTGCCTTCTCTGTGCTCGACTCCGTATTCTGCTCTGAGATTGGACTGTCGTGCAAGGCTCCACCATAGACTACTCAGATGGACGCTAACCCGCAATTTAGACACGTGGCTTCAGTGCTTTTAATGCGTGAATTCGTCGATATCTTAGGTCTAGCTGTACTGTCTGCCGCCAGAGAGGACGACGCCGAGCCAAGTGGTAAATGCCCTTGAGCAGTGAGTTAATTTAAAGTAGAATTAGTTTATATTATTCGGAAAGGTTTCCTGGGCAAGTGAAAAATGGCTGGATTTGCCGCACTTTTAGCGGGTCATTTCCGCTTGGACACGTGATCCGAAGCGTGCATCATGTGACCTTAGCATCATATAGACGCTCCAATCAACAACGTTAAAAGTCACGTGGGGGGTTTCGAAAGTGGCATAAACTGGTTCTATCTAAGTTTATGTAGGTCCTAAATTAAAACAGGTTTCTAGCTACCGAGGTTAGGGGTCAACAATGACGTCGTATCTAAAAATAGTATTAGACTCGAGGAGAAAATCACTGAACGCTAGGAGAATATCCGCAAGTGACATTTCTCGGGACTTTACGGGCTTTCGATCATGCATTGAAGATGATAAAAAATGATGTGCTCGTAAATAATAATAAAAATGAAGAGAAGATTGGGCAAGTCGTCACAGTCATTGACATTGAAAACGAACACATTGAGAACCAGTTGATAACATTACAAGGTAGCCCTTGTTCTAGAATCTCCAGGGTAAGAAAAGCATAGACCCCCACCCCAGGGCCGTAGATAGGACTTAAATATGGGAGGGGGGGGGGGGGAAGGGGGTTAATAAAAAAATTTTTTAATGCACTATTTTGGTACAATATAATTTCCCCACAAATGTTTTTCACCAAATCCTAAAGGTGGGGGGGCAAATAGTAGGCCCAAAATTTCTAACGGAGTTTCCCCGATAGTGAAACCAGCAACCCCCTTCTCATTGCGTCACTATTTACCTTTATCACACTTCCCGCGCCCTTGGAAGATTATTTGGAACCCCCCCCCGGCGTATCTACGGCCTTGCCCCACCCCCCAACCAAACCAAAAAAAACCACACACACAAGAAGAGAAATGAAGAAGACATGATAAGAATAAAGACGACATGGAAAGATCTTGAATGGACGGCACAAGCACGTATTCGTTGAAGGTCTTTGCTCGACCGGGAGGTGAATGGTTCTGATGATGATTGTTTTTATTCACTACATAGAACAAGTGGCCGATTTTCATAAAAGGCCATGTCAGAGTTATTAATTCCACTTACGCCATTAGACCTGGCCGAAAAATGTATTTTCCAGTGTTGTGGAATCTCGCAAACAATTTTCCAACTCCTGACATTTTAGAAGACCGACTCCAACTTCAGTTTTTTTTACAAGTCATATGGCATAAAATTCAGAGTCCGGAGATTGTTTGTTACCACTAAAAAAACAACTGACTCCCGGACTCAGACTCTATAGCCCTGGTGTTTTCCATTCTGGTAAGACTTGGCTGTAGTAAAACTTCAGGTATCATTTTACACAACGATATTTTTCAACTTCATCTCAGCAGTGTTAACAAATGGTGGGATCTCGTAGCATTATTTGGAAACAAGGCTTAGTAACACTGTACATGTGTCTCAGATTACATTTCGTTTAAGCCGAAACTAGGCCCAGTGTTTCCCAAACTTGAGTCAGTCGCGTACCCCATCAAGGTTTTTGCCAGGCTGGTGAATAACGTGCGTTGTTTTTATTGATTATTTTTCTATTTTAACCCCTTTTCTGTTACTGCCTTTAAATAAAGGAGACCGTGTTAATGTTCAGACTGGGAGTCAAATTTGCGCGTAGTTTATTTTGTCTTACTGCAGAGATTCGCCAATGACAGTCGCAATTTTTTCTTCCCTCTGATACTAAACATTTAAAATTTGTTAACTGATTTGCGAAGCAGGTCTCACAAGGCTTAGTAAACATGGCGACTATTGGATAGATGCAACTTCGTGGTTGTGATTTAAAGGACTATCTTCATTGCACACGGATAACTCCATCAGTGCTTCGATCTCATCCCTTAGATCATTCAAGGAGAATCTCAGCACAGTGCACGAACTCCGTAACACCGGCGAGGATCTCATTGTGTGTATACATAAATCATGCATTCTATAAATATTTTTGTGGTGGGTAGGTTTCGCTAATTTTGTAAACTTTGCCATGGCAACGGTTTAATGGCCTACTCTTTACGATTTCCAACTGCCGAGGGATTACAATTTAACGTGCGCAACTTGCACTCGGGACCTCCGATATATTCATCCGTATCATAGAAGGCTAGGCATCCGATCTCATGAGATCAGGAGGGAGTATGACATCATTAGGACCTATAATTCTGAACACACACAAAAATTCAATAAAATAAATTTCCTGTACTGGGAACTGAACCCGGTACTTTTTAGAATTAAGAGGCGTACGCCATACGTCTTAGCCACTCTGATGCAAAAAAAAAAAAAAAAAATTTCAATAAAATATATTTCCTGTACTGGGAACCGAACCCGGTACTTTTTAGAATTAAGAGGCGTACGTCATACGTCTTATCCACTCTGATCCCCCTGCAGTTCTGCTTTTCTCTGTCTTCTTAGAGACCCCGACCACAACACGGGGGCATTCGTTTATATTGCGACAAAATAAACATTTAAGAAACAAATTGACTTTACTTTTTCCTTTCACTATTGCTGTGAAGTGTAGTGGGGCTGATGTTTGTGTTTCCGAGCCAAGTGTATCGCCTTGGCGGCTGTGAGCCCTTGTTGTTGTAGGATGTCTGTGATGTTGTTGTAGGATGTCTGTGATGTTGTTGTAGGATGTCTGTGATGTTGTTGTAGGATGTCTGTGATGTTGTTGTAGGATGTCTGTGATGTTGTTGTAGGATGTCTGTGATGTTGTTGTAGGATGACTGTGATGTTGTTGTAGGATGACTGTGATGTTGTTGTAGGATGACTGTGATGTTGTTGTAGGATGACTGTGATGTTGTTGTAGGATGTCTGTCATGTTGTTGTAGGATGACTGTGATGTTGTTGTAGGATATCTGTGATGTTGTCTGTCCATCTGTCTCTTGGTCTTCCCCGAGCTCTGAACCGAGATTTTCTAGTGTTGTAGGCGAGTAGTGGTACTGTATCACGCTTCATTCTCATGAGATAGTAACACACCAAAATTGACTATTATTACATTATCAATTTTGTGAATACTACATTATTTAAAAAAAAAAGAAAAAAGAAGCAAGAGCGTGATTATACCAGAAATGCACCGTAATATAACCGACGGACCTTGCGTCTATGTCGAACAAGGCAAAACTAATATTTAAAAAAAAACTTATTTAAAAAATATGGAAAGCTTTTGCACAAAATGGGTTTAAACAATCGTGCTCATATAATTAAAAACATCACTTCGCTAAATGGTACGGGTGCCACAAGTTTGAGACACACTGAACCACACATTTGTCATATCATTACACTGCCGCTCTTCTTACAAGGAAACCATTACGCGCCGAAGTTAACTTCGATTACTGTGAAGGAGGAGTGGAGGAAATCTTTCATACCGAGACAGGAGACAAGACAGTGACGACCGGAGACAAAGAGGGATCTAAATTGACAGATACACAAAGAGGAAGTTTAAACTATGCGGAAAAGGAATTGTGAGCATGAATTCAGAATGTATATATCGATCTTATGGGTGGGGTGTAATCGGTGGCGAAGACAATGACTCAGATATACCAAGCATTTCGTAAATTTGAAAAAAATAATAATTAAATTTTGCCTCTTTTTTTCAATATAGACACTAGGTCCGTCGGTTTTATTAGAGCGCATGTTCAAATATTAAAGACCTTGCCGTCAGGAATAAGTATATTTCGTAAAAGAATAGCGCGTAGGACTAGCCATCTCGTTGTGTAAAACGAACTGCAATAAAATAAAACACAACTGCTAGAGGACATGCAAGCTTTGGCGTATGGCGTTGGCTTCCTCTGTAAGAGGAATAACTGCAGTAAGTGACCCATGCTCCGTAAGTGTCTGCTATCAATCTCCAGCGCCGTCTTCTCATTTCTTGTTCATTGTCCATGTTTCTTCACCATACAGTAATGAAGAATATACCGGTATATATAGCGTATGGTGATTCTCAGTTTGAATCTGTGAGTTAGTTGTGTAGATGTTATTATCTGTCTCATATTGAATGTAGCTTTGGCTATTCCTTTTATCTTTTTTGATTTCTGCTTCGCATCTGCCATCTTCTGTTATTACATGACTAAAATATGAGAAACTGTTGACTACATCATCTACGAACTCAGAAAACAAAATGTATTGGACCAGTCGCGAGTAGACCAAAACCACAACGTTGAAATAACGTCCGCGACGATTTTCAACGCGTGACTAGCCCACGCTAAAGCGGATGCCGGTATAACGCGTGATGAACAATAGTGGGACATGTGACTTTCCCGCAGCGGCAGTTATTCGTCGTCTTTGGAAATGAAAACTTTATATACAGTATCCTAATTATAATCCGTCAGAGGTTGAACGGGATATTTTTATAATTAAAAGAAAAAAAAAAAAAGAATAGCGGGACGTCGTCTTCGATGCCATCTCAATAAGTCGCCCACGTCGTTAGGGTTTGGATTAAGGGTATTTTTAGGGTTTCTAACCCTAAGCCCTTTACCCCTTATTACTGCGTCTCGAAATTCTTTTTTTAAAGGCCGTATGGAACACACGGCCCAGGTATTCTTAATTTCAACCAGTCAAGTTTCACTTCCATAGCGAGGCGGTGTTACCCTCTGGATTGTCCTGGGTTCGAGTCCCCGATAAATGATCACTTCGGTTGCATTTCTGATGTCTAAAATTTTACTTCTTTTTTCTTACGGAAAAAACAAACAAAAACACAAATAGTAGTACGTCTTACTAAGAGAAAGGACAAGGAAAAGCCTACGTTGCGGTCACAAGGCCTTCGTCAGGGACAGACAAACAAAAGACTGAAGGGAAAGAAAATGAGAATTAAGTGGAGAACATGAAACTATAGAAATAAGAGAAAAATACTCCCTGATGTGTGTCACATGTTGGAGCAAAAATGTCCGCTACTGAACCCCTTACAAGTGCGTGCAACATACACATTTATATGTAGTATTTACGTACATCGTTTTAGTTCAGGGGTCGGCAGGGCATCGCGTTTAAGACCTAAATACATTCAGACACTTCCTACAGACTTGGGAGAAATGTGAACAGCTCAGATAAAATATTACTGCAAAAATAGCAAAGCAGACATGAATGAAGACAGTTTCATTGGCATCAAATTTCCACAAGAACTACACAAGTTTTCTAAACAAAATATAATTCAAACAAAAGCTAAAATATAATTAGTTTGATACCTGAGCTTTGCCTATTTATAAACAAACAGCGATGACCCGATATGGCTCGCGAGAATGGGCAAAACGTATGTGGACTTGTCACGGGTTGCCTCCCCCCTGCTCTGCCGTTATGGTCCAACAATGGCTAAAACCTAGAGTATCTAATGTGAGTTTTCAGAGGTATCCACCTTCGCACAAAATTACTCTTGGCAGAGATACAGATAGAAGGATGATGATGCTTCTACACTGAGGGAGTAATCACAAGATATTTCAGAAGTCAAGAACAATGCTGAATGTGTGTCTTAGCAGTGTTAACTTTTTATCTGCCCGACAACTTTTGTGAAGAAGTATTATATAATTTAATTTAGCTCGGACAAGCCCCCAACTGAATTAACAGTGAAATTCTTATTATTATTTGGCTCTATATATATAAGTATAGATATATTAGATACTTATTCATCCGTGTGCACTTCTCTCTCTGTAATAACGAAATCAACTATGAATTTGTGAAAAACAACATATAACAAATTTAATGACCAGTTACTTTGGAACAAATGTAAATATATATGAACTGGTGATTACTAAAAAATAGGTTTCGTCATTGAAATCGGCTTTAGGAAGCTTAGTTGTGGAATATAGATCAATAAGTTCTGTTGTGTTGGCCTGCTAAAGATGCCACTTAGCTTCCAAACTGCTGGAGTGTTGATGCTGCTGTTTCCGTCAATTTTCCGTATAAGGAGTTATTATTTCGGTTTAATTCTCTGTAATGATTACCACTAAAACATCTTACATCATCCATGTGTCTGGAATCTGTCACCAGTTTCGATAATGGACTGGCACTTCCCGTGAAACATAACACTGGGTCACTGCACGAAAATGACCTTGCCAGCCAATCTGGTCTGATTTTTATCAAACTTTCAGGTAAACAAACACGACACAAATGAATGGAAGGAGTCTAAACACTGACTCGAAAATACTAAATACTGTCCGAAGGTAGGAAAGTAGAATGTGCCGACAATCGAATAGTGCTTATAATTAATTCGCACAATAAAGATAGTTCAATATTTCCAGAGAGGAAAAGAGAGCGAACTAAATTATTTGACAGTACTGGCGGATCAGCTGATCAATAAAAGAGTTGCCAGATGAAAATTGTGAAAAAAATTCAAACACCTTCACAAAAAAACCACACAAAATACGAAACTATTTAAATAGATTATTTATACTCACATCACACACAAAGCTCCTTATTGAGGTCATCAGTAACATCGCCGCTGGAACCTTCGCCATATACTTTATCAAAAGTATGGTATTTTAACATTTTTGACGATGCAGTAAGGTCCTTAAAACATTTATTCGACAACAACAGTTAGGTTATGATTCTTATAATAGCGCCAAGCAGATGCAGCTGCATTCTCTTTCTTGCTTAACTGATGATACAAGAGGGAATACTCTCTCAACTACAGCATTATTCACTGGGTTACTAGACAAGTAAAGTCACATGCGGCGAGCTCTTTAAATGTCTTATGTTGGAGAACACATCCAAAACAGTTCGCTTTCTGTGGAAAGTCCATCTTTCTTGAATTGTGGTTCTTCTCTCCAATCAACTGAAAATGGGGGACTCGAAGCCTTGTTTAAAATTATCACACAGACAATGGGATCTAACGAGGCCAGATGTTCGCCAGTATGGGAAGTCTTAAAGTTACACTTAGGTAAAAGCCGTGATTAGGAAAGATTACTTTAAAAATGATCATCATCATGTGCCGTATTCTCTCCAGAACGTTGTCTCCATTACAGCTGCTCTGAACGCATCACGATTCTGGGCAAGTCGACCTGCATCATCCACAGACAAGTTCAGACTCTCTGTGATGTCCTGGATCCACTGTCGTCTAGGTCGTCCATTTCCCCTTTTTCCAGGGACCATGCCTTCCATTACTAATTTTTCCAGACAATTACGTATTGTTATATGACCGAACAATTTCAGCTTCCTTATTGCGATGGTATTTAGGAGCCAATTGTCCCCTACATTTAGTGAGTGCAGTACTTCTCTCTTGGTCTTTTTTTCTGTCCAGAGTATTTTCAACATCCTTCTGTAGCATTTCATTTCGAATGATGTAATCTTTTTTTGCAACTGTTTTATTGAGTGTCCATGTCTCGCACCCGTATATTGCTACTGGGAATATACATGCTCTGATCAGTTGTAACTTTGTTTCTTTGCTTGTGCCTTGCCATAGGTTTTTTCATCTGTTAAAAATGACGGAAGAGCAAAAAACAGGAGAGACATAAAATAAGAAAGATGAGAAAAAAGCATAGGCCAACTTTATCATACACTATCATCATGTTCATTAGCGTTTCTTACGGGGCATGTAGCCACCATTGCAGCAGGTCTCCTTGAAGGAAACCTGCACCAAGCAGTCACGTGATCTTACAGCAGTGCTTTCTGTGGCAATTTGCTGTACATGATGAGTGTCGTAATTTTTTTATCTGAGAGAGTTCTGATGGATATTGGTCCTTTTAGAGTGTAGAATGATAGTGAAGGCTCTGTGAGAATAAGGATTTAGGAAAGTGAGGTAGTAGATTCACAAGGGCTGGGGAAGAGTAAGGACAGTCTCTTATTACGACAATATTTGTCTCTCAAAACTATTCCTAACAAACAGTTGTTTGTCAGTTCCAGTCGCTCATGCGCACACACCGATTTGGTGATTCTGACGCACGACGTACATGAATACACACTACGATAACAAAATATGGGAAATGTTTGGGTTTTGGGCCAGCCGACACCAAATGCTAATAAAGTTTTTAATACTTTTATTATCATAAAATCAAGTCACAAGTAATATCAATTTACAGTCAGAAATCAGGGGTTACAAAATACAAAATGACAGGGGGGTTGAGGAGAAGTATCCAATGCACCTTTTCCCGCTTGTATTTACTAACAGAAAAGACCCGGTCCCAAGGACGAGAAGGGGGGGGGGGTGATGATCAGAGATAGGCAATTTAACCCAATGGTAAATTTATTACTCTGAGACAAGGGGGTCACAGTAATAAGGGGTAAAGGAAAAGCTAGGGGTCATCAAATGTTTTCCTTTAATCAACCAATTTTCCCGGGAGGGGGGAATGCTCACAGTTAAATAATCCCGCTAGGAGAAATCCCGTACAATTAATACAGTACACCTTAATACTAGGTTGAACTAATTATAAGGGTAAAAAGATTAAATCTCCTTTTTCATTAAAAAAAAACACGCTTGGCTGGCCAGCACACAGTCACACACACACAGACTTACCAAATGGTGAATTCTGGCACTTCATAGGAAATACATAAAAAAAACAGCACTAAACCTTGGCTTAGGTAAAAGTATTTTCTTCCGTGTACAGCCCCAGATTAGCGGGTTGTTGAAGTTAACAAAGTGTCCCGAAATCGCTGGACGTTGAAGTTTAACGGTACTGTTTGTTTATTAGATAAAGTTCCTAAAGAATGGCACAGGCACTTGGCTAGGTGTGAGGAATGGTGTGGTGTCTAAGATTGGCACAGCTGGTGGAGATAACTTTCTTTTGCAGTAATGTCACAAACTACAAAACACTGAGGTAAGTTCTTCAGGGGGTGGTAAAATCCAATGATTATGCTTGACAGACAGTGTCAGGGAAATCTATGTTCTTCTTCACGAATAGAGCAGTGAGTAAAATATTGCTACTGTTGACTGTTCTTCTTCCAGTTTGATAACTATAAAACGACTTTATGAATTGGGATTTTAAAATAGTCTTTGGGTTTGCTTTGTTTCTGTATACTTCAGATAGCTGAATCCCAACAGGATCGCCACAAAGATTAAATTTCAAATATGTTCATAAGTCACTGGAGTAATCGAACTGAGTCGGCAAGACTCTAGATATATATTATTGCTGCGTAATGGCTGCTTAAATGATGTTTCATTGCTGCTAAATTGCTGGGATGCGAGGTTCAAAAGATCATTCTGGATGCAATAGAAAAAACATGAAATACAATAAAATCATATTAAAATCTAACGCGCGATACATTTACAGTTTAACTATTTTCTGCACTCGCGTCTTCAATTAATAAAGCAAGAAAAAAACTCCCCGTGAGGTTAATAGTTGAAAGCACATCTATTTATACAGAACTAAACTGTATTACACCCGTGTGTTACCGGGGCCCGAAAGGGGAGCAAAGAATAGTAACACTGCACCCTACCACGCATGTCGTAAAAAGCGACTAAGGAGGGTATGGGCATGGGGCTGTTTACCCCATCCTGTAAAAACTTCGCACAGTGGGCTGATCACCTGCTTGCCAACCAATCTGATTACGGAAACAATGATAGATTGTTTGGTCTGTTTTTGTTCCACAAAGACGCCACTAGGCGTGGTGGAAACAGCGATAGATTGATCAATTTGTTGTTGCCCTAAGACGCCACTAGGCGTACTGGCCACATACTGCTTTGCCGGTTGATGGCTAAGGATGGAAGAAGAAGAAGAAGAAACTGTATTAAAGTTATAATTCCCTTAAGCGGCTATTGTATTAGGAAATAAACTTATAGATGTAACATTTAGTTGGCACTAGAACTGAGAAGATGGGCTTATTTAATAAGGTTAAATTTACACCACAATCCCGTGAACTAAATATGAAATAACTAGACCACTGATCACTCGAAGCTAAAGTATTAATTACCGTCTGCACAGAAAAAGAATTTCACTCCAATAGCCAACAATTTAGATGAAATCTAACAGGAATTTAGCTATATGCTAGTGAATCTTAGAATTCTGTCAGAACGAATGATAACGTTGCCCTTTTCAGATTCTGTATTTATCTATTAGAAAGGCAAGATAAATGGTACGTGTGAAAATTTCGCGCCTCTTCAGTTCCCAGGGAAGTCGAAGTTATTTAGCCGCCATGCTAACCACGATGGCCCGACTGGCTTCCGATCTACGTTCGTTTCAGGCTGCTCGCACGAGGATGTGAAATTCCGGAGAGACTAGCCTCGTTCGCGGTGAGTTTCCTGATTCCTCAGATCGTATCCGCTACGCTGAGCGTTCCGTCTTTCGGGCAAGTCTGCCGGTGGCCACAGAAGTGCGAAGTCTGCCAGAAGCTTTCTTCTGACCGCTCGTGTCCGTCTTGCGAACGGTTCAGTGTTCGTACGGAGATGCTAAACTTCTGCTTCTCTGTTCTGGGGATCTTCTTTGACTGTGTGGTAAAGTGGGATGTTATAAATATTTATAGGGGACTTAGTGTACTGACTGAGATCAGCTGTGAAGGTATCTGTATCTAATAAGTGTGGTGTATTACAGATGACCTTACTTGCTACCACATTTATACCTCAGTCAGAATTATTCTGGAATATTGTGATGACTACGTTGAATGTCTAGGGTTATGAAAATGATGAAGTGTAAGTCACAACAACAACAGACAGATAAACAATTTAATTTATTCCACAACACTTTACAACACTGTGACACTCACACACATATAACACTCTATAAGACTATCTTAAATGAGTCAAGTGTTAAAGTTTAAAATTATATGTATTAATCCTTGCAATAATAGATATCCTGATTCAACTACACAGTGAACCAGGAATCACAATCAAATGTAATTACAAGTTATATGTACACAATTTATAAATCTGATCTTTGTATTGACATAATTTATTAGTATTATCCTATGTGTGTAAGTTGTGAAGTAGTACTGTGAGGTAATACTGGTTTTGTTTTTCAAGCTAGATTGTTGTTTTTCATCATGACTTCAAGTGTTTGATTATCGTGGAAATAGTATTGGGAAAAGTTCACAGTTCCTGTCATTTGAACCAATTTATTGTCCCTCTGTGTTTAATATAATGTCAATTTTTGAGGGGGGGGGGCACATAATGTTGAGCTACTCTGGCCACAGAAGCTTATCTTTCGTGATGGCGGCAGGAAAAGACTCCTCTGCTCGATTGCTTCACTGTGTTCTGGAGACACCTCACTGGTCGCTATCTGGACCAAGGAGTATGCTGTCAGCCTCTGGATTCAGCAAAACTCAGACCAGGTGCTGCTTCAATAACTTAGGACCACGGTCCCACAATTCATGGAAATAATACACAAATACGTTGACTGGCGATGAATATGGCACAAATTCCGATCTGCCTCTGTCCCAGGCTTTTATTTAGAAAATTATGCACTGGATCTCAACGCACTGTTTCTTAGTAAGTTTATTTTAAAATGTGGCACTGAACTGACGCTCCTAATTGACTATATTGGCGGGTCTAACCAATCGGGCCATGTTTACACAGCTTTTCAAAAAAAGTGCCCCTACTCACATTTCCCCTAACAACCAAAATTAGTATTTGTAGTCCGACTAATCGTGTTTCGCCTTACATTTACTTCTATCCAATCAAATAGGATTTAACATGGTGACCTATTTCCCGTAAAATGGTGGTTTCAAAACATGCCACTGTGCGATTATTATTTGGTGTTGTCTGACACCCTCACTATTTTCTTTTGGCTATAATTTGTTAATTCCTAGACTATTTGCGTAACACTTAACATATTCTTTGTCAGCAAGTCCTAAGGAACCCAAATATATAAGTTTAATGGGGCTAAGGGGCTGCGTTCAAAATATGCATTTTCTTCTACCTCCCGTTCACTTCGATACGATGTGGTGTCTGGGTACTGTCAGGCTTTCAAACGTAAACCAGTATGTCATATTTCCTAATAAGCATTTTTCAGGTTTTTAAACCTAACTCTCGTATGGGTAGTGTTTTTTATCACTGTCTATTTGAAAAAAAAAAGCTAGTGCTTCATGCCTTTCGCGTTAGGGGTGGCATTAATTGTATATCGCGAGACGCGTGTTAGTGTTGCCGGCGTTCCTGCTTTCAGCCCTCCCTCTCTCTATCCTAAGTTCATCTGTCTTTTCATTACGCAGTGGATTAATCTAGGTCATTAATCAGCTTGCGTATCTCAAGGTTTTCTTAGAAATACAGTACACGTTTTATTGTTTTGTGGAAACGCGTGTATGCTGCTATAGGCTTTACTATCAACGTGGAAACGTTACAATTTGCAGACGAAGCAGAAAAAGGGGGATCTCGAGTACAGTCATTGTGACAGCACTGTTCTTTACCATTCTTCTTTCCCTTTTATTGAATTTATGTGTTAGGCTTTACATTTACCTTTTAATTTATATATGTGGATTTAGAATGTTTCACGATAGACTGCTTTGATCATATTCATAGCCGCTACTCTTCGTTGATGAAAAGTTACAACAATACTGATGTTCAAGGATTCTAATGTTATGAAAAGCTAAAGTCCCTTTAATCATCCATCAAATCAGGGAAAATTCACTTGACAAACTAGACGTACTTCACAATGAGGCTGCCAGCTGCATGCAACCTCATTTTTATTGACCTTGTACAACATGACTGAGGGTGAAATAGTTCTATTCTCTTTGTCTCACCGCGGGAACTACACAGGCAAACTGGGATGTGCTATAACGTTTTGCACATAAGCAAAGGAAACTAAAAAGATATATAGGTGAGCGTCCCTTCCGACCCAATAATATCCAGGACTCACTTGATGCAGGGCCCCCAGTAACAAGCCCGGTCAACCAGGGCAGTAGATACGCTTCTGAATCTAATCCTAGCTGGTCTAATTGCTATATTGTTACTTTTTGCGATTGGTTATTTCTTCAAACTGTGGCTTGTGTCGAGTCAAGCACGTCTTATGTCGTTCTTCTGGTAGTGCCTGTTTCACCTTTTCGTTTATATCATCGCTAAAAGCCAACCTCACACATATCATCTTAATCTTCCAACTCCACATTTGAAGGTCGGCTTCAATAGATCTCCAACATTTTCTGTCTCTTGTCTTGATGGTGCACTCTCACAGACTCTTTCCTGTCCATCTCTTGATGCTATCTTCCCACTAATAGCTCTGTCTTAATCTTGCACGTTAGCCTTCAACTCTGCCTTGTATTGTGGTCTTCTGCAAGGTGTTACGTCTTTTTACATTACCAAAATAGTCAAGCTGTCTAATTTTGATGTCCTTCATTAATTTTCTTTTCATTCTTAGGTTTTCTAGGACCTCTTCATTTGTTTTCTTCTCTTTCCGTGAGATGTTCCCCATTGTTCTATATATATCCTCATCTCAAGGGCTTCAATTCTTTCTTCTAATTGCTTGTTCATTGTCTACTTCACACAAGAAGGTGCCTAATCTTGTCACGTTGACCTCGAGAACGCAGCTATCCAAGATTGGCAGGAAAAAGCCAAGGTTTTGGGAAAAAAAACGAAGAAGTACTGCCCAACTATATTTGCTCTTTACCCCCGCCGAGGCAGTGGCTTACTAAAAGGGGTGAGTGAGGAAGTTTACACCAGGTGACAGCCAGGAGAGGTGCCATCGGACACTATTATACTAGTACTTACTGTTAAAAATATACCGCCAAGTGGTTATTATTACTTGGGGGGGGGGGGGGGGGGAAGGATCCACCCCGGATGTCAAATTCTTTAAGTACGCCCCTGCGCCAGGGTAATTTATACGTACATGCAGCATCCCAGTACCGCAACGAAGTGATATATTAAACGTTCAGTTACTTATTTTAATCGGACAACGCCGGGTGTATCTGCTAGTTGATAATAAAAGATAATTACAACATCTACGAGCACCAGGGGCGTAATCTAAGTATTTGGCACCTGGGGCGGATCTTCCTGTCACCGTGGGGTTTGCCCGAGCATTATTCATGCTATTGTTAAAGTGAGATAAACAGTTAGGACAGCTCACAAAGAAAATAATGAATGAAAATAATAATATTGCTAACTGACAACGGTTCAGAATACCGGCTCACGTTAATTAATAGTGAGTGATTATCTTGAGTTGTTCTTGTTCGAGAACAAGAAAAAAAAGGCTCGACCAATAAATTTAAGTAAAAAGATTTGGGTCAGCGAATCAGAAGAGTGGCAAGAAAAACACACCACGCGAAATGACCAGAGGTCATTAGATGACAGTGAGTCCTGAGTTGTGCTTCAGGAAGAAGGTGTGATCGCTGTGCGGACAAGATGAACCTTCTGTGGTTTTACAGATAGGGTTGATGTGTAAATATGTTTAGATGTCCAGCCATCACTAGCCAGTGTTATTCTATCGGGATATAGTATTTGATTCTGTAGTTCACAATTAAGGTGTATTTCTGAAAAATATCAGCGTTTATGCTGTGGTTTTTGTGTAAGTATTGAACTGAGATTATATTTTGCACAGAGTAGAATTTTGTTTCCAGGAGAGTTGTGCAGAAGCACGATTTGTCACTTCAGTATGAGTACTTTACGACTATGTACCAAGAAAACGGATGGTTATGAGCATGTAACGACTGTCTGTAAAGTATCAAAAGGCTGTAAACATTTGAAGGAAACTAGAGATATTATAGAGGAGCCATATGGAACAAGGTTTGAAGTATCCACATGTGGTGAAAAATTCTAATACCCATATATAAATGAGAACATAAATGTAAAGCAGAACGAAATAATACGATAGGAAAAAGAATGGAGAAAGACCAGTGCTTTCCCAGTATAGAGAACGCCTTAGTTGTATAACGCCGTAATGGCTAACACAAGATTTCTACTTGTCCTAATTCGTTCGTTCATAAATAAAATGCTTGAGCCTAACGATACGGCGATACCGTAGTTCTAAAAATAGAATGTGTAATAAAATCTTCGGAACGACCTTGATTTTAAAAACTAACACTAGTGCAAAATTACGCACAAAGTTAGCCTTGGAAAGACAGACGGGCTTAGAAGAGAGAGAGGTAGACGGACCATGGAACACAGTATCGCAAGCCACTCGCTGTGTGTCTAAAAATAAACCAACTCGCAGTGTGCATGGCCTAAATTCTTCAAATAAACAGTGATGAAAAAAAACTAACGATACGAGGTTAAGTTTTGAAAACAGGTTTAAATTCTTATTAGGAAACTTGATTTTTCGCAGGGCTCCTGACTTTATACTGATAGTACAGTCTAAAAGAAGCGGACAGGTCGTAGTTTAAAAATTAAACACTTAACATCGAAAAAGATCGTATTCTTAACTACACCACTTAGCCCCTTGAAAATCATATATTCGTGTACAGGAAGGCTAGTGGACTAGGAATATGTAAGAAATTATCTAAAAAGTCCATTAGATAATTAAATATTGGTAATAAAACATATAGAGAACAGAGATACTGTCAGGTTTGGTCATATCTGCTTGGGATGGAAATCCCTGATTTTTGTAAAACATAGTAGTGACAGAAAGTCTAAGATAGTACGTGGGAGGCCATTGGCTGAACTTTGAAGTTAAAAGAAATTGGATTGGGTGACCTATGAATAACAAATAAATGCATAGAAACGGAGTAGAAGTGAATGAAAATGTTGGAATGACTGGGTACTCTTTTGAATATATTCAAAACGATTGGTCAATACACTGGATATTGGCAGAAGAAATCTTAGAGGGGACGCCATATCGTTACACATTTAGAGAGATGAGATCAGGCAGTGTATTCAAAATTAAATATATGATACAGCCTGGACATACAGCAGATCAAACTGTACCAGTCATCTTTAGTGTGTTTTCCTTACGAATTGTGGGACCGTGGTATAGATGGTGATATTGCATCGTCCGGTCTGAGTACTGCGTGATCCAGAAAGTTGGCAGCAGACTCCCTGCACAAGATAGAGGCCATTGCCTATCTTATTATCAAACAGAGAAGCAAGCGAGCAGAGGATACAGGTTTCCTGCAGCTGCATTATGAGATAAGAGCATATCAGCACGTAAAGCCCAACCTTGAATCAAATACCCCTGAAGTGAACTTTATTAACAGACAAAAGGGACAGAAATTGTAAAGAAACAGAATCTGTGAATCCCTTAATATTATTTCCACCAAAAACAAACATATGAAGTCGTGATGACAAACAACAACCTAGCATTAAAAGCCAGTATTACCTCATAGTAACCCATCACAACACTACACTTATATTACAATACTATTATAGGTCTGGACAAAGATCTTTTGTATAAAATCTTGTACATAAACATTGTGCTTACAGTTGATTGTGATTCCTGATTCACACTGTAGTAGGATCAGGATATCTATATATTGAAAAGTTAATACATTATATAAAATTTAACACTTGACTTACTTAAGATAAATCTTTAGAGTGTTATGTGTTTGTGATTGTAATAGTGTTGTAAATTGTTGTAAATCTTAACTTAGGTGTTTATCTGTCTGTTGGTTGTTGTGAACTTACACTTCATCACTATCATAACCCTAGACATTAAACGAAGTCATCACACAATTCAAGAATAAGTCTGATTGAGGTCGAAATGTGGTAGCAAGCAAGGTTATCTGTAATACATACAACCTTATTAGATACAGATACCTTCACAGCTGATCTCAGTCAGTACACTAAGTCCCCTATAAATATTTATATCTTCCCAACTCACCACATATATTGGGGATCTCGCTCCCGGGATTTGAAATTTTCAAAGCACCAATTATATTGGATAGCTCACTTCAGGGAATTATAAAAAGTAAAAAGATATTCTTGGGTGGAAAATAAATAAGGTTGAGCTTTCAGTGCTTGTGGTTGTCCTTAGTATAATTAGTCATAGATAGAATTGTTTAGTTAAACATTGTATAAATTTGCCTGTTAGAAAATGGCTGACCTGGCAAAGTTTCGATCTGCTGCTGTGCAGACTGCTAAAGAACTGGGAATGGAGGGGCAAATTATGATTGCTTATGTCACAACTGAATGTGACAAATTTATTGAGCGTGAAGAAAGAAAATTTGAAGCAGAAAGAAAGTTAGAGGCAGATAAAGAAATTAAGAGGCTACAGATTGAGGCTGACAAAGAGGCTAGGGCATTGGAGGCTGAGGCTAAGAGGCTCCAGTTGGAAGCAGAAGAAAAGAGATTAGCTGCAGAAAGAGAAGCAGAAGAAAGGAGACAGGCCGCAGAAAGGGAAGCAGAAAAGGAGGAGAAGAGATTACAAAGGGAACATGAATTACGACTAAGAGAGTTAGAAATTCAAGGCCATGCTCCTGAAAATGGTGCCAGTCCTTTTGCCTCAGATGCCACTGTTAGTCAGACAGCCTCAACCTCAGCTATGAGTTTTCATTTAGACCATTTTGTTGAGAAAGACGATGACATAGAAAGTTACCTAAATAGATATGAACTTTTAGCTACCACGTATGGTTTAGAGAGAGAAAGATGGAGCTTAAAGTTATCACAAGGGCTTCGTGGTACAGCTTATGAAGTTTTTGCCAAGATGAGCAGAGATGACCAAGACAATTATGACATGCTAAAGCAGGCTCTTTTGTTAAGATATGAAAAGAATGGAGAATTTTATAGAAAAAAGTTCAGGAATGCTAAACTACTGTCAAGTGAGACATATCACCAGTTCTCTGCACGGTTAGAGACATACTTGGAGAAATGGACTGCTCTGGGGAAAACCCAAGATCTTAAGGAAATGATCCTTATAGAACAGCTAAGAGAGTCCATGGCTCCAGACCTGAGAAAGTTTCTCATGGAACAAGGTGCAGAGAGGCTGGGTGAGTTACTAAATGTCGCTGAAAGATATCAGGCAGCTCAAGCAGAGGTAACTGGTAATAAAAAGAAACAGGTAGACAATTTTAAGGCACCACAAAACTTTAATAAGTTTGATCCTAGAGATCAGAACAAAGGTAAGCACCAGTTTGATAGGCCACGGTATGATAATAAAAATAAAACCCCACAATTCGATGAAGGGAAATTTGATGAAAGAAAATCTTTCAACCAAGGAAGGAAGTGGTGTAAAAATTGTCGGATGGACAATCATGATACTGACCGTTGTAGAAGGAAACCTGTGTATATGGCCACCCTTCAGGTCAGGTCGACCTCTAGAAAGGAGGAGGATATTCTGATAGATACCACTCCAGATGAGATGAGGAAGGCGCAGGCTGGGGATAAGACCCTCAAGCCTTGTTTTAAGAAATTGTCAAATTGTCATACACCTCCAGGAAAAGGAGACTTTTATATGAAGAACAGATTGATGTATAGGAAGGCTGGATCTAGATCAAATGGTCAGGGACAGCTGGTACTTCCTAAAAAGTATAGGGCAGAGATAATAAGGAGCTTACATGTGAAACAAGATGGGGACCATGAGAAAATAGGTACCATCATTCAAAAGGTGGCTCACAATTATTATTGGCCCAAGGCAATGATTGACATTGAGAATTTTGTAGAAAGATGTGGCATATTACATGAGGGAACACCCACAAGTGGGAACAGTGATCAGGACCTCGACACGCTACGGTTCAAACTTAGGCCTGGCACTGAAAAGAAAAATAAATTTAATAAAGTGGACAAAGTGGAATGGGAGCCCCCTTTTCACGGACAGTCTTCACTTGGATGTTTTACCATGGCCACTATGCAGCGAGTACAAAGAGATGTCTTACCCCAGAATAAGCCGAAAATCCCTCAGTCGGACTTATGTGAACTGGGGGAAGAAAATGTAGAGAGGAGACCTCTCACAAGGAATTTTAAGTGGGGAGAGAGCCCCAAGAAAAAAATTGGTAGCGGTCGTTTTGTGAATGATAATTCTGGGAAGAAAAATCATCACTACATTGCTTCTAGTGGAAGAGACCATACCGGTACATGGAAAAATAGGCAAGAAAGCAAAAGACAGAGATTTGGCTGTGGGAGAAAATGTACTGCTTCTTCTACCCGGTAGACAGAATAAGTTGCAAATTGGATGGCAAGGTCCATATACAGTTCTAGAGAAGATGTCTAGAACAAATTATAAGATAGATAAGAAGGGGAAAGAAAAAATCTATCATGTGAATCTCCTGAAGAAATATTTGGAAAGAGAAAATCAGGAAGAGACACATTTGCTGGCATTGTCTATTGCAATGGAGATGAAAAAAGAACCACTTTCATCATTTGAATATCCATTACACCCCTGTGAGACCGCGGCACAGGTGAAAATCAGTACACATTTAACAAAAAATCAGAAGGAGAGAGTGCAACAGGTTCTAGATGATCATACAGAGGTGTTAACGGACCGTCCGGTGCATACAAACTTATTAGAATATGATATGAAACTTGTAGACCCAACACCAGTCTGTATGAAAGCCTATTCGATTCCTTTCGCTAAGGAGAAAGCTTTGAAGGAAGAGATAGACTATTTGTTGAAGGAAGGAATTATTTCACACAGTGAATCTTCGTATAGTTCCAGTGTGGTGCTCTTGAGAAAACCTTCTGGAGAACATAGACTCTGTATAGATTACAGGAGACTGAATGCTATCACAGAAGGTCAGGTGGATCCATTGCCGGATACAAATCAGCTGTTTGCCAGGCTGAATAAAGCTAAATATTTCTCAAAGGTGGATCTGAGCAAAGGCTACTATCAGATTCCAGTAAAGCCTGAGGTTAGACCTTATCTAGCTTTTAGTACCTCAGAGGGACACTATGAATTTAACAGATTGCCATTTGGATTGAAAAATGCGCCCAGTGTCTTCTCTAGAATGATGAGAAAATTGTTGGATCCCCTGAATAATCCATGCATCACAAACTTCATGGATGATATCCTCGTAGCGACAGAAACGTTTGAGGAACACATTAACTCTCTGAACATGTTGTTTGATCGACTTAGAGAAGCGAATTTGACAGCCCGACCAACCAAATGTTGCGTTGGATGTAAAGAATTAGAATTCTTGGGACACACAGTCCATCAGGGAAACATGACCCCTGACCCCAAGAATTTGGAGAAACTGAGAAAAGCACCGAGGCCACAAACAAGGAAAGACGTGAGATCCTTTGTCTCATTATGTGGTTTCTACCAAAAATATATCAAAAACTTTAACTCCATATGTGCACCGTTAACTGATTTGACACGCAAAGGAAATCCAGATCGAATTACCTGGACAGCACAGTGTGAATTAGCATACCAAGAATTGAAGGAAAAGCTCACAAGCAAACCTATTTTGAAATTACCTGACTTAAGTCAAGAATTCATTGTGAGAACGGATGCTAGTAATCTACGGTTGGGTGCCACCCTGTTACAGAAGTCAGATTCACTGGATGGGGAATTAACCCCAGTGGCATATGCTAGTCGTAAGTTGAATACAGCTGAAAAAAATTATTCAACTAGTGAAAAAGAATGTCTCGCAGTGATATGGGCGATCAAGAAATTCAATATTTATCTGTATGGGAAGGCATTCAAGTTACAAACAGATCACAAACCCCTGGCTTTTCTGGCGCAAGCTAGGCATGAAAATTCCAGGTTACTCCGCTGGTCTTTGCTTTTACAGCCATTCCAGTTCAGTAAAGAATATATTTCTGGAAAAACTAACCTAGGTGCTGATTTTCTAAGCCGCCATCCGTGCGATGAGACTCAATGTAATCACCAGGCATAGATAGAAATTTATCTATGTGTATATAGAATTAGCGACTGACATATAATGTCTGTTTTAAGTGGGGAGAATTGTGGTGAAAAATTCTAATACCCATATATAAATGAGAACATAAATGTAAAGCAGAACGAAATAATACGATAGGAAGAAGAATGGAGAAAGACCAGTGCTTTCCCAGAACAGAGAACGCCTTAGTTGTATAACGCCGTAATGGCTAACACAAGATTTCTACTTGTCCTAATTCGTTCGTTCATAAATAAAATGCTTGAGCCTAACGATACGGCGATACCGTAGTTCTAAAAATAGAATGTGTAATAAAATCTTCGGAACGACCTTGATTTTAAAAACTAACACTAGTGCAAAATTACGCACAAAGTTAGCCTTGGAAAGACAGACGGGCTTAGAAGAGAGAGAGGTAGACGGACCATGGAACACAGTATCGCAAGCCACTCGCTGTGTGTCTAAAAATAAACCAACTCGCAGTGTGTATGGCCTAAATTCTTCAAATAAACAGTGATGAAAAAAAACTAACGATACGAGGTTAAGTTTTGAAAACAGGTTTAAATTCTTATTAGGAAACCTGATTTTTTCGCAGGGCTTCTGACTTTATACTGATAGTACAGTCTAAAAGAAGCGGACAGGTCGTAGTTTAAAAATTAAACACTTAACATCGAAAAAGATCGTATTCTTAACTATACCACTTAGCCCCTTGAAAATCATATATTCGTGTACAGGAAGGCTAGTGGACTAGGAATATGTAAGAAATTATCTAAAAGTCCATTAGATAATTAAATATTGGTAATAAAACATATAGAGAACAGAGATACTGTCAGGTTTGGTCATATCTGCTTGGGATGGAAATCCCTGATTTTTGTAAAACATAGTAGTGACAGAAAGTCTAAGATAGTACGTGGGAGGCCATTGGCTGAACTTTTAAGTTAAAAGAAATTGGATTGGGTGACCTATGAATAACAAATAAATGCCTAGAAACGGAGTAGAAGTGAATGAAAATGTTGGAATGACTGGGTACTCTTTTGAATATATTCAAAACGATTGGTCAATACACTGGATATTGGCAGAAGAAATCTTAGAGGGGACGCCATATCGTTACACATTTAGAGAGATGAGATCAGGCAGTGTATTCAAAATTAAATATATGATACAGCCTGGACATACAGCAGATCAAACTGTACCAGTCATCTTTAGTGTGTTTTCCTTACGAATTGTGGGACCGTGGTATAGATGGTGATATTGCATCGTCCGGTCTGAGTACTGCGTGATCCAGAAAGTTGGCAGCAGACTCCCTGCACAAGATAGAGGCCATTGCCTATCCTATTATCAAACTGAGAAGCAAGCGAGCAGAGGATACAGGTTTCCTGCAGCTGCATTATGAGATAAGAGCATATCAGCACGTAAAGCCCAACCTTGAATCAAATACCCCTGAAGTGAACTTTATTAACAGACAAAAGGGACAGAAATTGTAAAGAAACAGAATCTGTGAATCCCTTAATATTATTTCCACCAAAAACAAACATATGAAGTCGTGATGACAAACAACAACCTAGCATTAAAAGCCAGTATTACCTCATAGTAACCCATCACAACACTACACTTATATTACAATACTATTATAGGTCTGGACAAAGATCTTTTGTATAAAATCTTGTACATAAACATTGTGCTTACAGTTGATTGTGATTCCTGATTCACACTGTAGTAGGATCAGGATATCTATATATTGAAAAGTTAATACATTATATAAAATTTAACACTTGACTTACTTAAGATAAATCTTTAGAGTGTTATGTGTTTGTGATTGTAATAGTGTTGTAAATTGTTGTAAATCTTAACTTAGGTGTTTATCTGTCTGTTGGTTGTTGTGAACTTACACTTCATCACTATCATAACCCTAGACATTAAACGAAGTCATCACACAATTCAAGAATAAGTCTGATTGAGGTCGAAATGTGGTAGCAAGCAAGGTTATCTGTAATACATACAACCTTATTAGATACAGATACCTTCACAGCTGATCTCAGTCAGTACACTAAGTCCCCTATAAATATTTATATCATCCCAACTCACCACACCAGAATTGCATATGATTTTCAAGAAAAAGTGAATGTCGACTTTTATAGAAGAACTTCAAATATGCTCTCTCACTTGTAAGTATCAGAAGTGTGTACATACAATTATTTATGCATGAGATGAATTTTGTTGCTAGGCGCAGTTATAGAGACCTGTCTGACCAGTTCGTCGAGGAAGATATTTAAGTAACAAATAAAGTATGGAATGCTAATAAAGAGCATTGGTATATGAGGAAATGGGACCAAAAGATGCAGCAATAGAGAATGCAGTCAGCGACCCATAGCTTGACTGCTTGCATCAGGGGCAGCGAACCAGAGCTGACCAAGACCGTACTCCACCTCCACGTGGTGGTCCTTGAAACAGTCTGCAGCAGTGCAGTCTGGCTGAGCGAGTACGGATCGAAGAGGGAAGGCAAACCCGGTCCCAAAAAATGCCGTGCTGAAGTCGGATGTGTCGACCGAAAGGTGCAGATATCACAGCTACGGCGTAAACAGACACAACGCAACCACCGTCCTTTTCAGGGCGAACGAGGAAGAAGGAAGAAGAAGAATATGAGGAAATAGGAGCAGATTTTGGGAAGACTAAGGAAGTCTACGGAGAAAAGAATAAGTTAAAGAGGAAAACGGAAGTTACGAGACATAGAATTCATGTATGAGTTAACCTGAAGTACCAAAGACCCAGTAAAGGCTTCTATGAGAACTCTATCATTTGAATGACCCATTATACTTGTTTTATTAAATTATTGAAAGTTTTTGAAGGATCAGAGTGAATTTAATTCCATCTTTATGAGTTGCTGATTGTATGCCATGTACATTTAAACTACCACTATACGAAGTCACTATTAACATCAAAGAAGGAACTGAACGAACCTGAAGTATACAAGAAAAGGATTAAAGTATCATCCAGGAATTTACACTTCTGGCGGAGATATCAACTAAATAACTTGGAAGATAAAAGAAAGAAGATAAAAAGAGAACTTGTAAAACATATACGTACGCTATGACATTCCCAAAGCGGACACCCCCCTCCCCCCATAAAAAAAAACACAGAAAAATATATTATGCCTGAAGTATTAAACAGTACTGTACTGTCATTACAGTGCCCGATGGCACCACCACCCCCTCACTTTTTTTGTACGCCACTGGCGAGCATGCAAAACGTATTGAAGCAGTCGCAAGTGGAACGACACCACAGCGTAGAAATACATATCCGCGACGATTTCCAGCGTTTGACTACGCACGCTTATTCTAGATGGGATACCGGTGTAATTTGTTGGCCTCATTAGTTCAATCTGTGGTACCTACAAGGTGGCTGAAAGGTCAATTTCTATTTTTAAATTGTTATGTCTTTACTTCCATTTTAGGATGAGACAAATATCACAATAAAGACAATTGACTGCCACTTTAAAAAAAACAAAAAACTTAAAAGTATACTAGCCGCCATTAAAAACGCATCGCATTAGTTTATGAACCACAACTCGTTGTGCTAAATTTAAAATACATGAAACCACTGATTTTACATTTCTGATCCATTTACTAACCCAAATTTGCTGTATTATTAAACATGAGACAATTCAGAACCGGCTCCTATGCAGTTGTCAACCCTAGGTGTAAAAACAAAAGTCGCACTGATTGTCATTCAGTCACAGCCATCATTAATACCGCTGACCAAGCCTGGGCCGGTCATTGGTGGTACCTGTCGCCCGAAATCGCTAGTTCAGCCTCACTATAGTGGACTGGTCACAATTGAAATGTCGGGCAACTTCCCTGGTCGCCATTCCACTGCTGAGCATACCAACAGCTTGCCATCGCTCTTGTGACGACAGTCGAGGCATGACAAAAACATTAACAGACTTTCTTTCGATGAAAACAGATAATGGCTTTTTTACTCGCTGAAACTTGACTAATGCGTGTGCCAAATTTCAATGTGATTCGACTTTTTAAAAAAGCCAGAATTTATCAAAAACCTTGTTTTGCACGAGAAGCACGCAAAATTTGAAGTAAACAGCACATCGACAGTAAAGTGGGAATACATGAACTTCATCACTTGCACACTTTCGGGGTTTGAAAATCGCTCACTTGCATAAACATTTCAACAGTGAAAACATGCCACGATTTCAATGCGTTTTTAATGGCGGCTAGTATACAATGTCACATTAACATAAGGACACACATTGAGAAAACTAGTTAATAGCATTACTAGACAATGTTTGTTCTAGAATCCCCAGGGTTAGAGAGTTAGAGGAAGATCAAAGAACACATAGAAAAGAGAAGTGGAGACAAACATGAAGGGGATGAAGAAAACATGGAAAGACCTAGAGCTGATGGCACAGGACAGAGAGACTTAGCATGGGTTTGTTGAAGGCGTATGTTCCTTTGGAAGCTGAAAGGCGAATGATGAAGAAGATTATTTAAGTAATGTTCGGTTGAAAATAAAAATAAATAAATAATTAAAAAAGAAATATATATATATATATTTGGTATTTTAAAATTTATATATTTAAGTAATGTTCAAAAAATAAATAAAATGTCTTTAATTTGCTATCTTCTTTGATCCTCAGCCGCTGACCGTCAAAGCAGTCAGTGGCCATTACGCCTGGTGGCGTCTTGTAGGGCAACAACAAATTGATTCCACTTTGCTCGGTCGGTGGCCATCCTTTGTACAGTGCCCCAACTCTGGTTCATTCTTTGCCTCTCAGCCTCCACAGTCCTCCGCCAAGTTGTTTTTGGTCGGCCTCTCTTTCGTTTTCCTTCAGGGGTCCATAGCATAGCTGTTCTTGTCATGGCATCGGGGTCTCTTCTGAGAACATGGCCACCCCAGCTCCAGCGTCTGCCAGCTATGACTATGAATTATGTCCTTTATGACCAAACATTCAATAAATGTCCGCCCATCATAGAAAACAATACATTTATTCAGTACACACCGCCAAAGTGACATGTGCTGTGCACACCAATACCTGTATTTTTTTTTTTTTTTTCATTTTCTGTTACGTTTTTTTACTTTTGAAAACAGACCACCTTTAAAGGTTTGTAACTTCACAGACCGCCAGAGGCGTACTTAAAGTATCTGGCATCATAGTTAGATTCTACCTTTCGTACCCCCCTCCACACACAATAACACACTTACACTTTTAACAGTAACTGCTGTCAAGTGTCCGACATCACCCACCTCCTGGCTGCCACCCGGGGCGGACTACCTCCCTCGCACCCCCTAAGTACGCCACTGCAGGACACCTACTAAAAACGATGTTACAACAAAACGTAGAATAGTTTCCGGACATTTTTGCTGATCTTTAGCAATCTATGGTGTTCTTACATTTCTTCATAATGCCCATTCCCCTACCAATGATGTTCTTAAAGGCAACTAAGGAGGGTTGGGCATGTGGCCAGCTAACCCATCCTGTAGTAGACCATTCAACAAATATGAAGAAGTCATCTAAAACTGGAGACAGAAATGAAATAGCTAGAGAAAATTGCTATCAAGAGGTTTTTCTCTGTTTTATGTCCTATCCATCACCAGCATCTTATCTCTTGTTCCGATGGCACTTATCTGGTTGTTATTGGTTTCACACTGGTGATCATGTCTGCTACATCATCTTAATTTTAGTTTAGGGGGTGGGAGGTATTGCATCCGCCTCGAAGTATAAAGGTAACGGATTCAATTCCCAGTACAGGGAATACAATTTATGGAAATTTCCAGAACTAGTGGTCCTAATGATGTCATACTTCCCCCTGGTCTCCTGGGTAGTGTGATCGGATGCCTAGCCTTCTCGGATAAGGGCGAAAACATAGGTCCCATTTGCAAGTTGTGCACGTTAAAAATCCCTCAGCAGTTGGAAATTGTAAAGAGTAGGCCACACGGCCGCTGACATGGCAAAATTTAAAAATTAGGAAACCTACCCTTCGCAAAATATATTTATAGAATGTGTGATTCATATATACACACTTGGTGGGATTCTCGCCGGTGCTACTGAGTTCGTGCACAGTGCCGAGATCCTCCTCGTGTGATCTAAGGGAGGAGATCGGAGCACTGATGGAGTTGTCCGGGTGCAAAGATGATAGTCCTTAAAACCAAAACAGTTTTAGTTTGTGCCTCCTTACAGAGTATGGAGCCACCACTGTAGCTGGTCCACTTACAGGAAGCCTGCAGCATGCATTCGCATGCTTTGCAGCAATGGCAATTTGTTTTACATGATGAGGTTGCGAACACAATGAACAACCGCATATTAGTCACCTTGTACAGCATACCTGAGGGTACAGTCGTCCTTTTCTTTATATGTCTCGTCAGAGACCCCTGGGAGTAACACAGGGTTTTCGTCTATAACAGACCAGTATACATTTGTCTGATCAATTACCAAAGGGCACACAGTTCGCTGATCCTCTTCTTTAGTCCTTGGTAGCTGACTGACAAGCAATCAGTGGCCATCACGCCTGATGGCGTCTTGTAGGGCAGCAACAAACTGTCTCCACTTTGCTTGGTCAATTGTCATCCTTTGTGTGGTGCCTCAGCTCCGGTTCATGCTTATCATCTCCACCTCCAGTTTTTTTTTGGCTGTCCTGGAGTCCATGGCATGGTAGTTGTGGTGATGGTGTCAGGGTCTCTTCTGTGGATGTGGCCAACCCAATTTCAGCATCTACCCGCTGTGATGGTGCACGTGTTCTCTTGGTGGCTCCAAGTTAGCCGTTCTTGGTAGCCAATGAAAATATCAAAACAGCAAGCAGTAGTATACAAGAACCCTTACAAAAACTAGATAAATGGAGGCAAGAATGGCTCCTAAACATAAATGAGGAAAAAAAAAAACCAAAACAACATATACAATATGTACACTCTCTGATCTATCTTGCACAGATCATATGACATCTCCATTCTCTTGACCATGACGCATCAGCACAGTCTGTCAACAACTTCTGATTTAATAACATTTCTCCTTACAATTTCAAGATTTTGTCTGGAGGGGAAGATGGAGAATCTAATAATATTCTTGCAACCCCAGAGATTTCAACTTTCCTGTCTCAAACAAATTAGCTAAAGGTAAAGGCAGTCCCATAGATGAAACTACTGTGAAGTGTTACAGACTAAACTACACTAGGTCCATATTTTTTTTATATGAGGTGGGGTGACTGGTTCCATTCCTTGCTGCCTTTGCCTTCCCTAACTCAAGGGCAGAGTCAGGTACTCATTTACAGCTAGGTAGACTGGAGCGTGACGCTACCAGGTTTCAATCCTGTAATAAGATATCTGTGCCACAAAAGGAAAAAGCTCCAACAGCTCAAATAATTGAACAAAAGATACCTGCCCAACAATGACATTACACGCATGGAACAAAATAAAACAAAGTGTACCCACTGTTTCAAATTTAATAGTGTAAATTAAAACCATGGATTTGAAATAAGCACATTGCAAGAATAAATCACAATGTATTTAAAAAAAAATTATGTGGTACAAAAAAAAACAAACATCATATGTCAGTAAAATGTTGAGTTAAAATACCACTCAACCTTGAAAAAGGAAAGACTCTGGCAAAATGTTTCACAAATATTGTGCTATATATACTTGGTATAAAAATGAATATATTTATATATAGTTATATACACTTTTAATGGAAAAAAATAATGTTTTTTTTTTTTAAATTTAGTTTCAACTATTCAGTGGTGACAGTCATTCAAATGAAATTATTGATCAGTCATTCAAATGGTCCACATAAATGGTTATGAAATCCATGAAGAACAACTTAAAAGAAAATTAATCAATAAATACAAAACCCTACAGGTTTGCAACAATGTTTGTTGATACATTAAAGCTTCAGTTATTCTTTCCTTTTTCAATAGTCTACAAAGTTTTACAGTACCATAACTGACCTAGATCGGCAACCCGGTCGATCGTGATCTACCAGTAGATCACAGAGGATCATTTGGCAGACCTCTAGGTAAATTTCAGACTAGCCCTCTCCCAGCATATAAGAGTGCAGACTCCCACTGAAAGAAACTTTTAGTTATTTTTTCAGTGAAAACCCACAAGCTAGTTTTGTAAAACTCACTTTATTTATGAACTGTACGAGATAGAAAGCTGTATTTTCTTTGTAGTGACGCTAACATCCAGTAATATATCATTTAGATGTCATTTTCCACGCTCTGTTGATGGCACTGCCGGAAGCAGAGATAAAATCAACATGTAGGATGTCAATCAATACCCTTTAGCTCCCTGAGGAGCATAGGCCTTCAACAAACACATGCCAAGTCTTCCTGTCCTGTGCCATCTGCTCAAGTTCTTTCCATGTTTTAACACTTTGCTGACCAGCGATCCGGTGCATTAATGTCTCCCATTACCAAGGGTGTTTGCAGATTTCTTTAAAAATAACTTTTTTTTTTTTTTAATTTCATAAAAAATTGAAAAACAGACATAGGGTTTTGAAATTTTCAGAGCGCCATTATGAATGGTTGCTACATCTATAAAAATATATTTTATGCAAATTGGTCACATGATCATGGCGGCCATCTTGAATTTGTGTGGCTATTTATAGAAATTTCAGGAGATGTTTTAAAACCATGATATTTTTCCAATGTTTAGTGAATTTGTTTGATGTCAGTGCAATAAAATGTTAGGGACATTGATGGCAATGAAGAAAATAATCTTAATTGACGTACTGATTAAACGATTAACCAGCAATCCAGTGCATTAATGTCTCCCATTAACAAGTTTGTTTGCCGATTTCTTTAAAAATAACTGGTTTTGTTTTAAATTCATAAAAAATTGAAAAACAGACTTAGGGTTTTGAAATTTTCAGAGCGCCATTATGAATGGTTGCTACATCTTTAAAAATATATTTTATGAAAAATGGTCACATGATCATGGCGGCCATCTTGAATTTGTGTGGCTATTTATAGAAATTTCAGGAGATGTTTTAAAACCATGATATTTTTCCAGTGTTTAGTGAATTTGTTTGATGTCAGTGCAATAAAATGTTAGGGACATTGATGGCAATGAAGAAAATAATCTTAAATGACGTACTGATTTAACGATTAACCAGCAATCCAGTGCATTAATGTCTCCCATTAACAAGTTTGTTTGCCGATTTCTTTAAAAATAACTGGTTTTGTTTTAAATTCATAAAAAATTGAAAAACAGACTTAGGGTTTTGAAATTTTCAGAGCGCCATTATGAATGGTTGCTACATCTTTAAAAATATATTTAATGAAAAATGGTCACATGATCATGGCGGCCATCTTGAATTTGTGTGGCTATTTATAGAAATTTCAGGAGATGTTTTAAAACCATGATATTTTTCCAGTGTTTAGTGAATTTGTTTGATGTCAGTGCAATAAAATGTTAGGGACATTGATGGCAATGAAGAAAATAATCTTAATTGACATACTGATTTATTAATAACCATGTATTTCAACATAAAAGGCTCATAAAAATTGTGAATAAAATGCAAAGAAAATTTAATTTTTGTATTGTCTTTTTTGAGTGTATTCTGTGTCTGCGGCATCTGACAATGAGTGTTTGTGAATGTTTTGAATAGTTACATACCTCTAGTTGGAGTCTGAGCTGCTTCCTTCATTAACTGGGGTTGAAGTTGTAGCTGTAGGCCTCTGCAAGAGTCTTTGTCTGGATCGTTGATAATCCTCGACTGTGTGGTATAATTTGAAGCACGGTATCGTGCATAGAGGTACATTGCAATCTGGGCAGTACATGACAGTCTGGCTTCTTTTCCCTGCAGCCTTACACACTTTACAGTCTGGTTTGTACCTTGCCCTTTCATATTTATCAATGAAGTGGCGCTCAGTAAGTCGTGTTGTTGTGACTTGTGGTTTTGAAGGTGTCACATTGCGTCGAAGAATAGCAGGTTCAATAAGAGCGAGACTGACATCCTGCCTGAACTTCTTTGCTGTGATCTTTTTTGTAGAGTTGGCAGTGTTGTAGGTTATGTGCCCATTAACCAGGGCAGTTTCAACTAAGAAATGATATAATGGCAGGTACCATTTATATGATCTGTGTGGGTAGGGATAGCTTGCACCCAGTTGGCCGAAGTGGTCGACACCTCCCATACTTTTGTTGTATTTTTCTGCTAGCACTGGCTTCTGAATTGTTCTGCCCTCAGGTATTCCTCGTTTTCTAACTGTCTTGTCCATAACATCATTGGAGTGAACAGTAGATAAAAGGTTAACTCTTTTTGTGTCATGCCAGGTAACTGCCAACATGCCTTTATCTTCTGTGGCACAAAACACAGGATGATCTGCCTTTTTCAATTTGAGTTGCTTTTTCTTCAGTGCTTCAGGAAAATGCTTCCTATTCTCAGCTACTGTTCCACATGCACCAATCTGAATTTCTTTCAGCTCTTGAAATAAAGCTGGGGCTGAATAAAAGCTGTCGCAGTAGAGAATATGTCCTTTGTTGCCATATCCATCAAGAAGATCTTTCACAACCCTGGAAGTTGCCCCAACAGAACCTTCATCATTTGCCTTACCAGTATAAATTTTCAATTTCAGGCAGTATTGTGTTTTAGCATCAGTGAGTACAAATACTTTAAATCCCCACTTTGTGGGTTTTGCTGGCAGGTATTGCTTGAAATATATTCTACCCTTGAACCTCACCATCGATTCATCTATTGACAACTCCCGCCCAGGTGTGTAGTGTTGCTTATATGTAGGCAAAATAATATCCAGTAAGGGTCTGAGCTTGAAGAGGGGGTCATTCCCAGGCTGCCCCCTCTCAATTCTGTTATCATTATTATTAAAATGGAGATTTCTGTGGAGCTGTTGGTACCTGTTCCGACTCATGACCCTCGAATATGGTGTATCATTCAACCAAAAATTCTTACACCAGTAGTCTGAGACTGCTGGTTTGCAACACATTCCCATACCAATCTGAAGGCCTATGAATGCAGAAATTTCAACTGCATCAGTTTTATCCCAAGTACGTTTCTTGTACTTAGCATTTCCTGTGTACTGAGAGAGGTGATTTTCTCCATACCTATTCACTTCGTCAGTGATCAGATCTATGGCAGTGTCAGGGAAAAAAAGTTTGAAAAAATCAATTGACTTATAGTCAGTTGTGTCTGCCGTGACAGCTTCTTGTTCTTCATATGAAGGAAGCATGTCAAGCTCAACAAGTTCGTTTTGAGCAAGCTTTCTCCATCTCCACAGATTATTTTGATGTGCAGTCTTGCTGTGGTCTCTTGTGCCACGCCCATCTCCTGCTTCAGATGTACCTACATCACCTTCATCTAATCCAAATTCGTTATCGCTGCTATTAGTTGCGTTACGATCGAGTGATACATCTCTACTTAGCCATGAGATATCACTTTCGGCCCCAGATTCGCTGCCAGAGTCAGAATCATCTCTGTTATAAGTCTGGTTTTCATCATCACACATGATGAAAACAAAGAATGGGCTCTTGTATTAAAAATAATGAAATTTTAATCAAAACTCCGTTAGAATCAGCGCTTCACGATATCATTCATGGGCGCAGCCATTTTGGAATGTTAAAAATACCAGGATGAGGCTTGTTTCGTAAAACTATCGATACGGCTGTCTGTTGCGTTGGTAGAGTTACTAATTCGACTTTCGTCGAATCTGGTCACCAAGGGTTTCAACCGGAAATTCGACTATCGTCGAATTTGGTCAGCAAAGTGTTAATCATCATTTTCACCTCTGAATCCAGTTCTCTTCTCCATGTGTTTTTTTTTCTATCTCTGCCTCTCTTTCCCTGTGGATTCCAGAACAAGGATTGCCTTGTAATGCTATCAACAGGTCTCCTCAGTGTGTGTCCTATCCATCGCGATCTCAACTCTTGTTCCACTGGCACATGTCTGGTTCTTGTCATCAATTCCACATTTGTAACTTGGTCATACCATTTCAGTCCTTCTATTCTACGCAAGCACCCGTTTATAAAAGTCTATCTTTTTGGTTGTTTTATTTGCACTCCATGTCTCAGAGCCATACAATAGGACTGACTTGATTTCTCTCGTGTTCCATATGTTTCCCAATACCATATAGGATGTACTTATTCCAAATTCTCTTAAACTCTTAACTCTTTGACTCTGCAATTATTTTCCACCCTGTGCCGTAATTTTAATTTGCGATAGACTAAAAACAACGCTCAGAGAGTTGTTTTGGCACAGGTGTCAAATCTGACCAATGCTCTGAGCATTGTTCCGGAGTCAAAGAGTTAAACGACATGAATTTATCAAGGTAGCTCTTACAAGAGCGCAATGTTTCTAAAGTATATCCCCAAAGCTCCTGGGTTGTGTACCACTGACCTGGGTTACAGAATGTATGGGAGTTAACTGCAATCAATGATACAGCAGCTATCCTCCAACTATCTTGCCTAAGATTTGAGAGGGAACGTTTGGCGTAAGCAATATGCAAAATTGAAATATGGTGTATTCAAGTATGGTACCGTGACTAAAATTCATTATTCCAAATTCTTTTGCACAATTTCATACTTTTGTTAACATAATTCCAAATTCTTTTACAAAATTTCATATTTTTTTCAAACATAATTCCAAATTCTTTTACACAACTTCAAACTTTTGTAACAAGAAAATATCAGAGACATACATGGATTAATCAAACTGACTAATTAATCATGCCCTGATGCTATTAAACAGTCAACAAGTTACAGTTATTAAACCATTATATGTAAACACTGAATCAATAATTCACAAACATTAAAGTGTTACAAAAGAAATACATAAATAAAGTAGAAAAAAAACTCATAATGTACAAAAGCTCTCAAGCATGGCCCATAAAGTAAAAAAAAACCCACTCATAAACTTGAGAAAATATATTTAAACTCTTAAAGGATGTGATAGTTTGCCCATGTTTGACACAAGGAGTTTCCATACAGAGTTAATGTTCTTCCAAGTATTTTTCAAAGGTACAATGATCCTTTCCTCTTCTTTCTTTTTGCTCCTTTTGGAGATTCAAGGTTAAGGGCCGGTTATTCCAGGTAATTTTACAAGTATATTGATGTTTTCTTGTTGCTTTTCTCCCTTTATGGAGCATGAAGGGCTAGTTCTTCCAGGTAATTTAAAGGTGCAGTGATGTTACCATCATCTTTTTTTTTTCTTTTCACTCCTAATGGGGTTTGAAGAAGGTCCGTGGAGTCGGAGAGTCTGTCATTTGTCAGTGGAGTCGGAGTCGGCAAAAAATGTCCAAATTTTACGAGACTTAGGTCAAGGCAGATCCATGTTTGATCCATGCAAGGGAGGGTGGGAGCACTTAAAATATTTGAAATAACATCTTAAAGTAGTAGAACTAAAACCACTTTCCTGTTAAAGTACACCCATTTTTACATAATGTAGGAAAATTTCAGTTGCTTCTCATCATAAATAAAGTTTTTATCACTATTAGAAATTTGTTGGTACATTTAGTAAAAAACATTTAAGAAATGAAAAATAAACTATATACACTTTCAATGTTCCCGTCATTGTTAAAATGAAACTATTTGGCCTCATAGTGTTTGGCACAGCAGTCATTTGTGTGCAGGTGTGGATGATTTGTTATTTTGTATTACTGTATGAAT
>JAMPIV010013027.1:540000-579639 GCA_024509875.1 Oreohelix idahoensis | reverse complement strand
TATTATGTTTTTAGACTAAATATCTTATATCCCCCCCCCCCCCCCCCCCCCCCCCCCCCCCCCCCCCACCCCCCCCCCCCAATTGCGTTTTTAGACTTCTCCCAGTCATATTTTTTTTTTCCTTTTGATACTCCGTTCCCCTCCGGTCTAGCAAGTCAAATTTTATGGGATGATTGACCCGCTGTCTAGGCCGATCTTGTACATCAGACAGCCCTTACGCAATATGTTTTTTATCCTCAAATGTTATCCTTGGAGGAATTTTTTACCGTTTGTATCTCTGTCAATTTCATACAGTATCTGTGGGGACTCGGGCGGCCCTCATCTGTCTTCTCTTAACGGGGGGCGGGCGTAAACCTAGCTAGTGTCACCACCTCTAACGGGGCTATCATCCTTGCAACATTTCCTTGATTTTTTATGACTATGTGTATATGTATTTTCCTTGATGTACTTTCTTTGATGTTGTGAGCCGATTTTTCCTGATATTAAAATCGCTCTTGAACTTAATAATCGTGTTTGGTCAGCTCGTTCTAGATAATATATATATCATTGTTATAGTTTTCCCACGTCTGTGTGTTTACCTGTCGTCACGTGTATGTGCGTGCCTGTGAGTGATAGAAATATACGTAATATGTATATTGGTGTAGTCTGTCTGACGCCTGGTAACTCAACTTGTCTGTAGATGTTTTAGGTGTGCGAGGAGAAGAATTCTATTTTTCGCTTTCTGAGACGAGCCACTTCCATAACACACACCCCACATAACAGATCATCAAATCTCATCATCTAATGTGAAGACGAGCTCGCGCCAAATTTCTATTACCATTTCACTCTACATCCTCCCTCACCCCCCCCCCCCCCCCCCCCCCCCTGACGTATCTCCCCCCCCCCCCACCACCTATTCAAACACTTGTACAGAAAGGCGACCAAAACCTAGTCTTAATTCTCCTATCAAAAATCTACGACAGTCGCTGACTAACAAAGCAATCAGCGACCATCACACCTAGTAGCGTCTTGTAGGTCAGCAACAAAATGTCTCCACTTTGGTCCTTGGTCGCTGACTAACAAAGCAATCAGTGACCATCACACCTAGTAGCGTCTTGTAGGTCAGCAACAAACTGTTTCTACTTTACTCGGTCGACCGCTATCCTTCGTGTAGTGCTCCAGATCTGGTTAATGCTTATCATCTCCGCCTCCACAGTTCTCCGCCAGGTGGTTTTAGGCCGTCGCTTTCCTTCTGGAGTCCATAGCACGGTAGTTATGGTGGTGGTGTCAGGTTCTCTTCTGAGGATGTGGCCAACCCAATTCCAGCGCCTACCCGGATGATGGTGCGCATTGTCCCTCTGGTGACTCCGTTAGTTGGCGATGGCGTTCGGCCAGAAAATTCAAAGAATTCTCCTTAGGCAGGCTGTGTGGAAAGAGGACAATTTGGACATTTCCCTCTCTGTTTCTCTCCAGCATTCTGCATCGCACAGAAGTTACGCAGCTCTCATATATTTTTAATTTAGTGTCTGTCTTATACACTTCAGAAATAAAGTGAATAACAAGCCAGCTTGTGGGCTTTCCCGGTGAATATGGTGAAATTATAAATCTGGGGACACCGCTCTTTTACGTGTCGGTGGGAGAGGACTAGTCCGAAATTTAGTTAAGTTAAAAATTTCTTTTTTTCCTCCTCTGTCACCTAGAGATCTACCAAATTAGCCTTGGGATTATCGGTGGATCAATGTCAACAGGGTGCCGATATCTGCATTAAACAGTAACGCTGTCATATTTTAGCGTTTTGTTGTATATTTATTATACTTCTGTATTTTTCAGCTATTACCGCTGTTCAGAACATCTTTCAACTTCACCTTCTTCTAATGCTGGACAATCTTCTGGGTCATCACCCATCGAGTCTGGCGCTCCAGACTCACAAAGAAAATAGGTCAAGTGTTGCTAGCCCCAACCAGACAAATGTTCCTGGTCCATACCCTCCGGCATCTTTAAAATAATGTAAAAAAAGAACAAAAGAAAGAAAAAAAAAAAAGATGACAAGAGTCTGGGATAAATGGAATGAAATGAAATGGTACGAATTAAAATAGTAAGATAAAAATTATGAACTTAAAATGTAATCTGTACCAAGAGTTAATCGGGGGGGGGTGGAAGCGTGAATATTTTCATTATCTTTGTATTTAGCGAAAGCACATAGTAATACACAACTGCACGTGTGCATACGCATGTGTGCTTGTTTTTCCTTTTAAATAAAGTTTTGCCTCGTTTTGGCGAGGCGCGTCCCGTTCAACCTAGTCGGTTATATTAGGGCGCATCTCCAAATATAAAAGACCTTTACGTCTGATTTTTTTCCAACGTTATGGAACAGGAGGCGAAAAGAAGGTGCTGGTGCTGGATAGGACACGCATTAGGAAAATTAACTAATAGCATGATAAGGTTGTCCGTGTTCTGGACAGAGACAAGAGGGAGGACAACAAATTCACGGAGAAGAAAACTAGAGACAGACCAGAAGGTGATAGAGAAGTCACGGGAAAACTTTAGTCCGGATGGCACATAACAGGATGGCACATAACATGATGGCACATAACAGGATGGCACATAACAGGATGGCACATAACAGGAGGGCTTGTAGTGTTTTAGACTGGATGGCACATAACAGGATGGCACATAACAGGATGGCTTGTAGTGTTTTAGTCTGGATGGCACATAACAGGATGGCACATAACAAGATGGCACATAACAGGATAGCACATAACAGAAGGGCTTGTAGTGTTTTAGTCTGGATGGCACTTAACAGGAGGGCACATAACAGGAAGGCACATAACAGGATGGCACATAACAAGAGGGATTGTGGTGTTTTAGTCTGGATGGCACATAACAGGATGGCACATAACAGGAGGGCTTGTACTGTTTTAGTCTGGATGGCAGATAACAGGATGGCACATAACAGGAGGGCTTGTAGTGTTTTAGTCTGGATGGCACATAACAGGATGGCACATAACAGGATGGCACATAACAGGATGGCACATAACAGGATGGCACATAACAGGAGGGCTTGTAGTGTTTTAGTCTGGATGGCACATAACATGGTGGCACATAACAGGATGGCACATAACAGGATGGCCATAACAAGATGGTACATAACAGGATGACACATAACAGGATCGCACATAACAGGAGGGCACATAACATGATGGCACATAACAGGATGGCACATAACAGGAGGGCTTGTAGTGTTTTAGTCCGGATGGCACATAACAGGAGGGCTTGTAGTGTTTTAGTCCGGATGGCACATAACAGGAGGGCTTGTAGTGTTTTAGTCCGGATGGCACATAACAGGAGGGCTTGTAATGTTTAAGTCCGGATGGTACATAACAGGAGGGCTTGTAGTGTTTAAATCTGGATGGCACATAACAGGAGGGCTTGTAGTGTTTTAGTCCAGATGGCACATAACAGGAGGGCTTGTAGCGTTTAAATCTGGATGGCACATAACAGGAGGGCTTGTAGCGTTTAAATCTGGATGGCACATAACAGGAGGGCTTGTAGTGTTTTAGTCTGGATGGCACATAACAGGAGGGCTTGTAGTGTTTTAGTCTGGATGGCACATAACAGGATGGCTTGTAGTGTTTTAGTCTGGAGGTGTAACCAGAAAACCAGGGATGTCTCTATATGTGCGGTGATTGTGTGGTGAAGCAACCAGAAAACTAGGGATGTCTCTATATATGTGCGGGGATTGTGTGGTGAAGTAACCAGAAAACTAGGGATGTCTCTATATATGTGCGGTGATTGTGTGGTGAAGTAGCCAGAAAACCAGGGATGTCTTAATTTATGCGGTGATTGGGTGGTGAAGTAACCAGAAAAACAGGAATGTCTTAATTTATGCGGTGATTGTGTGGTGAAATAACCAGAAAAACAGGGATGTCTTAATTTATGCGGTGATTGTGTGGTGAAGTAACCAGAAAACCAGGGATGTCTCAATATGTGCGGGGATTGTGTGGTGGAGTAGCCAGAAAACCAGGGATGTCTCAATATATGCAGGGATTGTGTGGTGGAGTAACCAGAAAACCAGGGATGTCTCAATATGTGCGGGGATTGTGTGGTGGAGTAGCCAGAAAACCAGGGATGTCTCAATATATGCAGGGATTGTGTGGTGAAGTAACCAGAAAACCAGGGATGTCTCAATAGTTGCAGTGATTGTGTGGTAAAGTAACCAGGCAACTAGTTAACTATGTGTACAATTAAAAAAACGAAAAACAATATGCGTTACTTATTTTTGTTTAATGCAATTTTGCCTCATTTTGGCGAGGCGCGCACCGTTCAACCTAGACCCTGGATCCGTAGGTTAAATAAATCACGGCGCATGTCCAAATATAAAGAACCTCGTGATATTCATAATATACATAGATTGGTAAACGAACACAGAAGTAAAGACAATTTAAATTTACACTTGCATACAGACTAATAAAGTGAGAGTTCGTAAATTTGTACCTCTTGTAAATTGCATGAGGCTCCCCATCCCCCCAAGCCCAGAGAAGGTAGGACAGCGGTGTAATGACCTTTCTGCCCACACTTGAACTCGACTAAGACCCTCGTTTGGGTCACGCTGGGGCGTCAGAAGTCAGAGGTTAAGGAGCAGGTTTATCTCCGGAGTCAGGTTAAGGTTGAGTGAAAGGACCGGTCCAAACTTTAAGAAAGATAGGGAGTGACAGGCAAGTGTTACAAACTAATACAACTTATTCTCCAGACCTAAAGGGCTTTTATATTTGGACATGCGCCCTAATATAACCGGCTAGGTTGAACGGGACGCGCCTCGCTAAAACGAGGCAAAAATTTTTATTTAAAAAAAAAAAAAGGCTAGTTTGCCGTGTCAAGGTGTCATAATTGTCGACTAAGAATAAATGAACCGCATTAAGAAAAGTTTATGCTGGTCTGCAGATAAATGATGCACATAAATTTCTTATGTTGCAGGCATTCATAAACAATAAAGACATTGAAAACTAGACACCAGAAAAACAACATAAGTGATAGGTTTACCGGGGACTTGAACCCAAGACCTTCCGAACGGCACCACCGCCTCGCTAGGACAGTGAATCATGACTAACCTCACTTGGGTTCGAGTGGAATTCATGAATAATCAGACTACCATTGGAGCACAAGGTGAAGAAAACTTGCTGGCATTGGATAGGATATATACTGGAGAATAACAGTTGTTAGCTTTACAAGGCAGTCCTTGTTCGGCAATCTCCAAGGTAAGAGATATAGAGGGAGCTCCCCCCCCCCGCCCCCTTCCCACAAAAAACGGAGAAGGGAGTCAGAGATACTAATGAAAGGGTTGAAGAAGACGTGGAAAGACACTGAACGGATGGCACTGGACATGAAGGTTTGGTGTGAGTGAATGTGTCGGAAGTCATCTTCTACACAGAGAGGTCAAGGACGGTGAATGAATCAAATAAATAACAAAGTTGGAAACTTTTTACGAAAGAAATGAATGTGTGTGTGTGTTGGGGGGGGGGGGCGGGGGGGGGGTGGGGGGGGGGGGTGGGGGGGGGGGGGGGGGGGGGGGCGGGGGGGCGGCGGGGAAATTCGGGTTATCTATCTCTACAAAGGTCACCACAGTTGACCCAGGTCAACACGTCATCACGAAAGCACGCGGTCCCTCGCGACTACTAGAACGGTACCAGGTCTCTGGGGTGTTGTCGTCACCATCCAGCTATTAGCGGAGGCCATGTTTCTAAACAACTCCGGCAGTTCGCCCAGCTAATGTCTGTCTTTGCTTGCTGCGTTGAATGGATCAAGTAAAGCTAACAGTTTGCTCATCTCCCGACCGGTTGAGATAGTTTGATAACATTCCTGGTTTTTGAACATCCATATTCTACTTTTTTTATTTTTTGTACGGATTCTTAAAGGAGAGAATCACTAGCGATTTCTATTTATAGGTCGTAACATGTTTATATAGATATTTAACCTAGTTCTCGCTTATCCTCTCTTTTGTTTTCGTTCGTTTGTCCTTGACGTTAAGGGATCCACATTTGACGTCACGCAATTTGTGCCATTTAAAAAATCCCCCACTTTGTCACATTTCGTCACAAAAACCCAGACCCGACTTTTAAGTGACGTCAAAAATCTCTTAACCCATCAACGAGGCAAAATTTGTATTTAAAGAAAAGAAAAAAGACAGGCTTTATTTCCCTCCCTCCCCCCTCTTTGTTGTTGTTGTTGTAATACTGAAAAGAAAGAATGTAATCGAATGTAAACTAGTTAAACTAGTCCAGACAAAATAACTTTTCTCTTTCGTGTGCCGAGTCCGAGCACGAGTTGCCTTTCCCAATTAAACGCATTTGCATTCCTCCCGCCTCACACACACGCACACACAAATTGCACACGTGCACACCAGTTAAGTTCAACTAGCTAAACGTTTATGTCTTTGATCTCTCGGACTGTTGTCGGGATGGTGATAACGTGTTACTGTTTTATTTATTAATTTTAATTATAATTTTTGTCCCAAAACAATTTATGGAAGAAGCGAGGCCCTCACTCGTATTGTTTCGTGTGAAATAACATTTTTAACACCCCCCATCATCACAAAATTGTGCCCCCGTCCCCTCCTCACAGCGTGACGTCATATGTAGACCACCCTTAACGTTGACAATTCTCTTTGTCCTATTTCCTCACTTGACCTATTGTCGTTAATCCTGTCGTTTGTATTATTACTGCAGCCCTCCCAGTTTCTCAGACCACTCTTTTGCATACTGATCACTACTCTAGTTCGCTGCAACATCCTCACATTACTAACTGTCTTACTGAAAAGCCTGTAACGAACTATGAAAAAAGAATCGCATCAGCTTTTCCGGAAAACACGGTAAAGGCGTGCATTGCACAGTAAAAACTAAACTGAACACCTATTTCAATATTACACTTTTCATGGTGCATTGTTCAGGTTGTTCGCAGTATTCACATAAATTGTTTTGTTCAGGATACATTGGCCACTGGCTGTCACGCGTAGGGAGAGAGCAAGGTCGACACAGGTCAACTGCTCACTATAACACTAAGAATATAGATTGATTTTCTTGCAATACTGTAATAATGATGTTATTTGTTATGAAACCAAGAGGTTAACTGTCTGGAATCAAGGGTAATTAAATACCATATAAGAATATCAGACAAGTTGTTCTCCCACGTGACTTTGTTCCACAACTAACATACACCACACGATGTTGACAATTCGACAGTAAAAAAAGGACAGTAAACAAGAAAGGGAAGTAATCACAAAAAGAGAGCTCTGGACAGGCTTATGATATTTTATCAAATTGACTCAGACGTGTAGTAAGTAAATAAACAATATGCTATTTATTAAGGGAATCATATTTACAGAGGGTTATTTTACATCTGATGAAAAAAAAGAAATATGGACGTTTAAATCTGAAAAATAAACAGGTATCTAGGTCCCAGTGGGGTGCCTTATTTTCTTCACTGACTAAGTCTGAGCGTTTGGTGGCTATGTGTGTATGTGGTCTTCCTTCGCTTTATTATACTTATCGTAGTGTTCTTGTAGGATGTAGGCTGAGAGGACACTCTGCTGTGACTTCTTGATGAGAGCACGTGGTGGTGACTGACTGCCCTGTGTGGCACTAGTGTCTTTAAGTATGTCTGGTTCACACTCAGGGGTGAAGATTCAGTCCCTGTCCCTTCTTGATTTTTGGGCTCAGCAAAATTGAGGGAGGTCGAAGCCAGGTCCTATGTTACTGACACTCTGCACTGGAGAACAAAGTAAGGGGACCATTAATCTCTTGTCTAAAGAGATTTTACATGTATTAAGTTCCTCCCCGAAGACTTTTGGTCTCAGAGCATAGGCACACTTACCACTGAAGACTTTGACTGTCCAGTACACTGTATGTAAAATATATCTCAGTGACCATTGTCTAACAGGCTCTGTCCTCATCCTTCCAAGTCAAGTGTCTCTCCTCTACACTTAATATGTCTTACTATTTTCCACAATCAACAGTCTGTCTTGTAGTCTGGTGTATCTTTAGTTAATAATTAATTCTTAATTATTTTTCAGCAAGGAACAACAGCTTTCATAATGTATACTCATAACAGAGTTGTATTCTAATAAGGCAAGCAATAATGCACAGTAATAAAATACTATAAGCAAATCATATAAGAAAATTAATAATATGTTATACAGGTACATAATGGATATGGAAGAACTAAATCCAATAGCATAACATATGTTTCTTATCATAGTCAACCACATACTTCTTCTGCAAATTACACTTGTATCATTAAGCAATAATTAAACAAATAATTTTGGGAGATAACTCACCACACAAAATCACTTCAGGTTCACACAATCAGAACTTGAATATTTGAATATATTCATAAGCACGTTATTGACTTTATACACAGATTGTACACAACTGTGTGTATTCTTTAAAAGTCTTATGTACTTAAAATTTAGTTTAGGCTGCTTTCACGGTGTTCATCAAGAGAGTAAAGTAAAGTTACCTTTTCCTCTGATAAATACAGTTTAAGACCGGAAATAGGTGGTCGTCTATGGGTCACGGGTTAATTGATGTCACCCAGAAAAACCCACCATTACCATCGCGTCTTCGCAAAACCCTACCTGCGGAATCTAAATGGCCTGTTAACGAAATTTAATACAAGAACTTCACCTGATCTCGCGTTCTCGTAGGAAAAAAAAAGAAGGGGGTCATAGGGAAGACTAGAAAACAGTGACAGGATGGACTGAGTAAAGGAATGTGGAAGATTTAGGAAGAGAAAGGATAGACTGCTCCATGACAGATAGCCCCCCATTTAAGTTAGTGGTCAGACTAACAACGCGAGTCTAACTTTCTCTGTGCATTCTATCACGTATGATTCTAACGTCACGTCTAAACTTCACTCTCTTCATTTACTTTTACGATCCTCTCGGACAGCGATGCTGAATCCGATGGTGTTTCTTCGATTGTGTCTAATTTTGCCAGCGTATGCCTGCTCAGAAAGTCTGCTCCCACGTTGATCTTCCCTGGGATGTATTCCACCTTGAAGGAATAGGGCTGAAGTAGTAAAGCCCAACGCATGAGTCGTGCATTAAGTTTCTTTGACGCCGCTAGAAACATAAGTGGGGCATGGTCACTTTGTACTGTAAATTTTACTCCATAGAGATATGGCTGATGTTTTTGTACCGCCCATACCAAGGCAAGACACTCCTTTTTCAATTGTTGAATAATTCCTCTCTGCTGAGTTTAACCTACGACTGGCATAGGCTACAAGAAACAACAAGTCAGGATTGTTATCATCTGTCTGCATCAGTGAAGACCCAATTCCAATGTTACATGCGTCTACGCGCAGCACAAACGGCTTTGCTAGGTCCGGTAGTCTCAGTATAGGTCGTGATGTCAGCTTATGTTTAAGTGTAGCATACACTTCTTCACAATCCGGAGTCCAAACTACTTTCTCTGGCTGGCCTTTCCTGGTCAGATCCGTCAGCGGGGCGGTCAGTGTGTTAAAACCCTGAATAAAGCGCTGGTAATATGCACAAAGGGACAGAAATGAACGGGTGTCTTTCTTGGTAATAGGACGCGGTGCTTGTTTTATTTTCTCAACGTTTTTTATCCACAGGCCACATACAGCCATGAGTGATCGTGTGTCCCAGAAATTCTAACTCCTTGAAACCAATTAAACATTTACTGGGTCGCGCCGTAAGTCCCGTCTCTTTCAGTCGCTGGAGCAGCTGGGCGAGGGCTTCCAAATGTTCCTCAAATGTGCTCGTTGATATTAATATGTCATCCATAAAGTTGTGGATGGCATTATTTTGCAATGGGGTGAGTAATTTCCTCATCATTCTGGTGAAGATACCCGGAGCGTTGCTCAACCCAAATGGCAGAACATTAAAAACTGATAATGTCCTTCAGACGTACTGAAAGCAAGCAACGGCCTAATTTCTTTCTTGACCGGGATTTGATAATAACCCTTGCTCAGGTCAATTTTTGTGAAGAATTTGGCCTTACTTAATTTGGTGAAGAGTCCATTGGGGTCAGGTAAGGGTTCTGGTTGGAACTCTGTCACAGCATTAAGTCGTCTATAGTCGATGCAGAGACGAGCTTCTCCACTAGGTTTTTGGAGGAGCACAACACTCGCACTATAGGGTGATTCAGATTTGGATATTATATTGGCGTTTAGTAATTGCTCAATTTCCTCTTGCAATGCACTTGCTTTTGCATACGGTATTGGGTATGTTTTCACCCTGACAGGAGTTGGATCTGTCACTTTCATCTCAAACTCGACGAGATTTGTCAGACCCGGCCTATTTGTGAGCACTTCTGAGTGTTCTTCTAAAAGTTGTTTGACTTGTTTACCTTCTGCACTCCCTAAAGTTGAGCTTATTTGCACATCCTTGTGCAATTCTTGTGGACAAAGCGGATACTCAACATATATTTTGTCTTCATTATCCACTTCTGTGGCAACCGCCAGGGTCATAAGATGAGCTGGTTCGGGGTTTGGGCGTTCAACGTACTTTTTAAGAAGATTTACATGATAAATCTTATGTTTCCCCTTCTTGGAGATTTTATAATTAGTACGAGAAATCTTCTGTACCACTTCAAATGGTCCCTGCCAACCGATTTGAAGTTTATTGTTGCCACTGGGCAACAACAAAAGTACTTTCTCCCCAATATGCAATTCCCTGTCCTTGGCTGATTTGTTGTAATGTTTGGCATACTTACTACGCGCTCGTCACAAGTTTGTTGATGCCATCTCCCAACCAACCTTTAAGCGTTCCTTGAGTTCCTGGACATATTTTGACGCCGTAACAATACTGTCGTCTGCACTTTCATCTGTCATAGCCCGAAGAAGAGCTTCAAGCGGTCCTTTGATTGGACGCCCGAACAATAAGGTGGCGGGAGAGAGACCTGTCGAAGAGTGTGGCACTTCTCGGTAGGCAAATAGTGCTGCAGGCAGAAACAAATCCCAGGTTTCTGGTTTTTCCTGAGCCAATTTGCGCAACATAGTGATGAGAGTTCCATTGAACCTCTCAACTTGTCCATTGGACTGAGGATGATAGGGCGAGGTGTGAATATGCTGTGTACGAAATACTCGGAAAACCTCTTCCGCTAACTTTCCCTTGAACTGTGACCCATTATCCGTAAGTATTTGTCGAGGAAAACCTAGCCTGGTGAATATACTCACTAATGCTTCTGCTACATGCACTGAGTCTGATGAGGGTAGTGCAATGGCTTCACCCCACATTGTACATGTGTCGACTAGTGTTAAAATGCAGCGGTTCCTCCTTTTAGTTCTCAGAAGAGGTCCTATGATATCCACAGCTACTCTCTCGAAGGGAGTTCCTATTATTGGCATCTCTCCTAACGTCGCTGGGGATGTCCAATGTTTAGGTGCCACTCTTTGACACTGGGCACAGGACTTAACAAATCGGATGATATCTGCATTCATCCCCGGCCAATAGTAATGGGCTGATATGCGTTGCATGGTGGCATTTTGACCCATGTGACCACTGAATGGAAGTGCATGACCCATCTCCAAGATTTGGTTCCTGTACGTAGATGGAACGACTAGTTGCCCATGTTCTAGTCCTATGTTTCCTGCTCTACGATATATTAATCCCAATTTCATATAAAAGTTTCCTTTCTGCAGGGGAGTATTGGCAAATGGCAGTTTCTTGAAGCAGGAGGCCAGAGTTGTATCCTGTGTTTGAGCATTCTTTAACTCCTGAGGGAGGGGATTCTGCACAGGTGCTGGCTCCTGTTCACTCGCAGCTTTACTTCTGGTTGTCACTGCCGCAATAACAAGAGGTTCTTTTGGTTCACCTAGGAATACATATCTACAACCCAAGATCAGGTCATAGATTGGGTCATCCATGACTGCTGCTCTGATCTGTCCTGACACAAAGTGGGATTCCACCTGGATATTTGCTATTTGCAGAGTCATTGTCTTGTCACCTTTTGTGGCTCCACGAAGTTCCACAGTGTCTGGTGTTACCTGGCCAGGGTCTACCAGTGATGAGGCGACAACTGCATCAAATTCCAGTCCCGTGTCATAGAGGCATAATACGTGCTGTCCATTTACCTTCACTGTGTCGGTAACGGACGGTCGATTGAGGCTATTCGTTTGCCTCATTGAATTCTTCTTTGGCGATTTTGTCTGTATGAATGCAGCATGTTGAGGAGCGGGTTTAATTTTACATTCTTGAGTGTGGTGTGTGTTTGTCTTACACACCTTACACCACTTCCTCCCCGTCTCCTGGTTAGTAGAGGTCCTCTCCTGTTTTATCCTATTATAAGTTTGTGATGTGTTCTGTGCTTTATGGGAAAATCCACTAGATTTAGGGTGATTGTCGGAACAGGGGTGTGTAGATGCTTTTGCAGGCATATCAGTATATTTCCGTCTTGTAGACTGAGCTTCTGCCAAAGCTCCCTGAAACCTTTAAATCTTTGTAAAAGGGCATTCTTTAGAGTACCATATTTATTTTGCTCAGTAATTGGCAACTTCATGTACACCTCATATGCTGTTCCACGCAATCCTTGTGAGAGTTTGAGCGCCCATTTATCTTTGTCCAGACCATACGACGAGGCAAATCGTTCGAATCTATCAAGGTACGTGTCGATTTTCTCAGCGCTGTTGGAGAAAATTTCTAAAGGAAATGACATAGCATTAGTTCCTGTAGCATGACTGGTAATTGTGTTACCATCTGCTGAAGGAGAGGCACCAGAAGATTCTAATGTACTGGGACTAGCCTCTACTTCAACTCTTCTAGCTTCTACGTCTAATTCCTTTAATCTAGTTTCATGCTGCCTTTCTTTTTCTCTCTCCTCTGCTTGTCGAATTTCTCTCCTCTCCTGTGCTTCTCTCTCTGCTCGCTCCTTTTCTAATCTCTCTTCTCTGTCAAGATGTTTATCGATTTTGGCGCTAATGAAACTCGTTAACTCATTACCTACCATCCCCATGTCCTTAGCGAATTCCATTAAACTAGATCTTACTTTGGCTAATTCAGCCATTGTTGGTGCTGAATAAATCTTGTGGGTAAATTATCTCCCAATATACAAGAACAATTTTTTACCAAAGCAATAATGTTAGTCAGTGAATAGAATATGACTAATAGCACATTAACTCCATACACTCACTCACTCCTTAACTAAAATTAACTTCTTAGAAAGTTATTTGAAAAAGGAAAACCACCACACTACTAGCTTCAATTAATTCTTAATATCCTGTCCAGATGCTACAACGATAAAGTCTAGGGGATAGAAAAAGATTCTCACTCTAGAAGGTGAAGAAAAGCAATATTTTTGAGCAAAGGCAATGGTTTATGCCTCAGCTCTTTGCTATTCGTATCACCAGCGAGAGCTACTGTGCGCTAGGATACTTAAATCTCGAGGCGAGCCCCCACTTGTCACGCGTAGGGAGAGAGCAAGGTCGACACAGGTCAACTGCTCACTATAACACTAAGAATATAGATTGATTTTCTTGCAATACTGTAATAATGATGTTATTTGTTATGAAACCAAGAGGTTAACTGTCTGGAATCAAGGGTAATTAAATACCATATAAGAATATCAGACAAGTTGTTCTCCCACGTGACTATGTTCCACAACTAACATACACCACACGATGTTGACAATTCGACAGTAAAAAAAGGACAGTAAACAAGAAAGGGAAGTAATCACAAAAAGAGAGCTCTGGACAGGCTTATGATATTTTATCAAATTGACTCAGACGTGTAGTAAGTAAATAAACAATATGCTATTTATTAAGGGAATCATATTTACAGAGGGTTATTTTACATCTGATGAAAAAAAAGAAATATGGACGTTTAAATCTGAAAAATAAACAGGTATCTAGGTCCCAGTGGGGTGCCTTATTTTCTTCACTGACTAAGTCTGAGCGTTTGGTGGCTATGTGTGTATGTGGTCTTCCTTCGCTTTATTATACTTATCGTAGTGTTCTTGTAGGATGTAGGCTGAGAGGACACTCTGCTGTGACTTCTTGATGAGAGCACGTGGTGGTGACTGACTGCCCTGTGTGGCACTAGTGTCTTTAAGGATGTCTGGTTCACACTCAGGGGTGAAGATTCAGTCCCTGTCCCTTCTTGATTTTTGGGCTCAGCAAAATTGAGGGAGGTCGAAGCCAGGTCCTATGTTACTGACACTCTGCACTGGAGAACAAAGTAAGGGGACCATTAATCTCTTGTCTAAAGAGATTTTACATGTATTAAGTCTGCAAATTACACTTGTATCATTAAGCAATAATTAAACAAATAATTTTGGGAGATAACTCACCACACAAAATCACTTCAGGTTCACACAATCAGAACTTGAATATTTGAATATATTCATAAGCACGTTATTGACTTTACACACAGTTGTGTACAATCTGTGTATATTCTTTAAAAGTCTTATGTACTTAAAATTTAGTTTAGGCTGCTTTCACGGTGTTCATCAAGAGAGTAAAGTAAAGTTACCTTTTCCTCTGATAAATACAGTTTAAGACCGGAAATAGGTGGTCGTCTATGGGTCACGGGTTAATTGATGTCACCCAGAAAAACCCACCATTACCATCGCGTCTTCGCAAAACCCTACCTGCGGAATCTAAATGGCCTGTTAACGAAATTTAATACAAGAACTTCACCTGATCTCGCGTTCTCGTAGGAAAAAAAAAAGAAGGGGGTCATAGGGAAGACTAGAAAACAGTGACAGGATGGACTGAGTAAAGGAATGTGGAAGATTTAGGAAGAGAAAGGAAAGACTGCTCCATGACACTGGCCATAAGTCATGATAAGTTTAACTACAACGATACAATGAAGTCGACATGGAATGGAATGAGATGACCACATGAGAATTAGTGCCGTCATCGAGACATGCAGGAGACAGAGAACAACATAACTATCCCACCCCCTTCCCTCTCCCCCGGGACTGTCATTTTTTGACAGGTTACTTGCTTAAATATTTCATAGTTCACCAGTTTTTGATTCACAAATTCTGAAGAAATTGTGTCAATCTAGCTGGTGAAATATATTAACCTAAAGGGAATCTTAATTATTTGTTTTTCAGCTAAAGCGCAAATACAAAAGAAACAACACAAGGGCATTCGTCAGGCAAAAAGAAAACATGACAACGATATAGAACGATTTGAAAAAATTTAGTCGTATTGACTGTATAGCGAATTTCATCACCGTTTCTGTTGTCGCTTCTTATGGACAACACAAAGGCATTCGTCAGGGACAAGAAAACGATATCGAACGATTTGAAAAAAAAATTTAGTCGAATTAACTGTATGGCGAATGGAATCACCGTTTCTGTTGTCGCTTCTTATGGACAACACAAAGGCATTCGTCAGGGAAAATAAAGCATGAAAACGATATCGAACGATTTGAAAGAATTTAGTCGAATTAACTGTATGGCGAATTTCATCACCGTTTCCGGTGTCGCTTCTTATGGAGAATGGAACCATCCCTGCAGCTGGACCGTATACAGAACACTCGCAGCAGAATAAAAAGATGCTCAAAAGATTGGTACACAACAACAAAACACAGGTCAATAGAATATCAAATGATAGAAGGTAAAGGGGGACCGAAGACGCGGCAAACGAGATGAATGCAGTCAGCGACTCATAGCTTGACTGCTTGCGTCAGGGTCAGCGAACCAGAGCTGACCAAGACCCTACTTCACCTCCAAGTGGTGGTCCTGGAAACAGGCTGCATCACTGCAGTCTGGCTGAGAGAGTAGGGATCGAAGAGGGAAGGCAAACCCGGTCCTAAAAAATGCTGTGCTGAAGTCGGATGTGTCGGCCGAAAGGCGCAAATATCGCAGCTCCGCTGTAAACGGACAACGCAACCAACGTCCTTTTCAGGAAGAACGAGGAAGAAGAAGAAGGTAAAGGTTGCCCCACGGCAGAAACTGTCCTAGGGGAGTGAACTGTTAGAGACTGCATATACGAGGTCCAGATTTATGAAGTGGGTTGATCAGTTCCCTTCTTCGCTCTCATTGTCTTCCCTAACTCAAGAGCATAGTACGTTACCCATTTACAGCTTGGCGGACCGCAACGTGACGCTACAAGGATTTGTAGTCTGCAAAGAGGAACGGGCTTGAATCAACAGGATTAGATGGTGCAGTATTTGACGTCGTTATCGGAAAGAAATGCTGATGGTTTTTAGATATCGCCTTGTGGCGGTCACTCCACTGGCCATGCATGGTTGTAATAGGATATGAGTCTTCTCAGATAAATGCGAACATTTATAAAGTTCAGTATGCAAGTATCGAACGTTACAGATGCCTCGATAAATGGAAAAGTGTAGGCAGTAAAGGATATGTCCTGATCGGACAAATCTGCCCACGTAGTAACCCAAAATAATCATCGTGACTTTTAGATCCGTCCGATTTTCAAAACTATCATCACCCATATATACACGTGGGATTTTCAAATCTCTGACTAGATCCTTTTGGGCATTGAAACTTCTCCTGCCACCCTTGGTACGGTATTAAAAGCTGTATAACGTTTAAATTATATTTTTTAGTTTGTCCTTTTCAAAACACATCTTGAACATAAATAAATAATTGTATAAAACAAGAAATGGTAACGGGAAGCACAAACATAATACCTTATGAAGTCAACAGAATGTAAATAATATAATATTTTATGCTGCTAAACAAAACCAAAATTCCTCTTCTGAGTTGTCTCCCATAAATGTATTCATTCATGACCTCCTGCTCTATAAAGAGCAAAGGTTTTCAGTAAACTGTCTTCACACCTGTCATTTCATTTCACTGCTCTCTTGTCCGTGTGTGTGTGTGGTTTTTTTTTTTTTTTGGCTCTTCTACCTTTCATGCTTTGGGGATTCCAGAAAAAGGACTGTCTTTTACCAACTGGTTTCCTCAAAGTGTGGTCTATCTATCTTCAGCGTTTTCTTCTCAGCTCCTATTCCACAGACACTATATCTCGTTCAGGTCTTTAGTTCTTCTTCTTCCTTCTTCCTCGTTAGCCCTGAAAAGGACGGTGGTTGCGTTGTGTCTGTTTACGCCTAAGCTGTGATATCTGCACCTTTCGGTCGACACATCCGACTTCAGCACGGCATTTTTTAGGGACCGGGTTTGCTTTCCCATTGCGATCCGCACTCGCTCAGCCAGACTGCACTGCTGCAGACTGTTTCCAGGACCACCACGTGGAGGTGGAGTGCGGTCTTGACCAGCTCTGATTCGCTGGTCCTGACGCAGGCAGTCAAGCTATGAGTCGCTGACTGCGTTCTCTATTGCTTCGTCTTTGGGTAGGTCTTTAGGTCAACATTAGGGATATTATCACACCGTTTCAATCTTTCTATTCAACGCAAGCACCCATTAATAAAAGTCTGCAAATTCTTGGTTGCTATTTTTTGTGTGTGTGTGGTCATTCTCCATATTTCACAGCCATACAATAGGACTGACATGACATTTGCGTCGAAGATTCTCTCCTATAAATATTTCAATTATTAATTCTATCTGCCAAAAAAAAAAAAAAAATAATAACAATAATTTAAACAAATAACAAAAACCAAATCCGACTATTCCTTAAAAAAAGCCATATGCCTGGAGTTTTTACAGCATTATCACACATACGGAAAAAGTTGAGAATTAGCACACATTTACTAACACAATCTTAGAACAAAAGGATACATTTCGTGTAAGAAATCCATGGGCCCTGGTTGCAGTATATCCAGAGATGATAGAACCTGTGGAATGATGATAAATGGACTCATGGGTATCATGTTTACTGTCTTTTACAACTGTCCTATACTGGTAAGAGACAATCACACGTTTGTCCTATACTGGTAAGAGACAATCACACGTTTCAGACGCAACAACAGTACTAGGTTTTAATATTTCCAACAATACTTTAAAGTATATTTATAAACATCATCAGATTGCAGAATTTCTGTACTTAAGACAGCCACCAGACCGTATAAATTCTTTACTTAAGACAGAATTCAGCCTGCAGACTTTCTATACATAGAACAGACACACACACATAACAACGTGTCCATTGTTTGAGAGAGAAAACGTAATAATGCAGACTAACTAATATAGCAACGTCTGTTGGGGGGAAAAAGACGCAGGTATATTTCTGAAATAATACATTTTGAGACAGAAAAATTGGATCCGCCTAACATAGTTTAATATCTTCTTCTATTCTTTTGTGCTTGGTCGCTGACTGACAAATCAATTAGTGACCATCACGCCGAGTGGCGTCTTGTCAGGCAGCAACAAACTATCTCCACTTTGGTCCTTGGTCGCTGACTGACAAAGCCATTAGTGACCATCACGCCGAGTGGCGTCTTGTCAGGCAGCAACAAACTGTCTCCACTTTGCTCGGTCGACAACCATCCTTTGTGTGGTGCCCCAGCTCTGGTTCATGCTTAGCTTCTCCGTCACCATTGTTCTCTGTCAAGTGGCTTTTGGCAGTCCTTGCTTTCGCTTTCCTTCTGAAGTCCATGGCATGTCAGTTCTGGTGATGGTGTCAGGGTCTCTTCTGAAGATGATGTGGCCAACCTAATTCCAGCGCCTACCCGCTATGTTGGTGCACATTATTATTATTATTTTTTTTTTTGGTGTTACCAAAAGGTGTGTGTAGGTTTAATGTCCAAGGTTGATATCAATTTTCTAAAGACAGAATAACGAACATAGTTTCATAATTGTGCCATGTACCAAAGAGAAAGAAAAGGAATACTACCCCTTCAGGCATGTCGTACAAGGCGATGGATATGAGGTTGTGCTCGAGGCTGACAACCTCATCATATAAAAAAATTGCTACATAAACAACCGCTGCAAGAACATATGGTTGCTTTGATGCAGGCTTTCTGCGAGGTGGTGACCAAACGCTGTTGTGGCTTCATGCTCCGTAAGGAGCGAAAAAGGAAAATGATTGTCTGGCTTATGGTTTGAATTGCTTGGTATCAGTATTTCTGAGAGAGACTAACGAAAAGACTGGCATAGCGATAGCCTTAAAAGAGATGAGAACGACTCACGGTGTTGGTATCTAGGATCATTATTTGTTAAAAGTCACGTGTTGTTCAATGCGGTCCCTGAAGAGAGAAAGAAATAATAGGCTTACTACACGCTTAGGCAGCTCGTGCAAGGCGACCAATATAAGGCTGTGCATGACGCTGACAACCTCATGATATATGTAATTGTTGCTGTCATTTTTGACGGAGTCATCTGTCAAGTTATTTGCTTATGTTTTTATCATAAGAATAATTGTGTCTTTACCTGCGATGTCAGGTTGATTAGGGGTTGTCTTCCCTTGTTTATTCATTCATTGTGTTTGACCTTTAGGGTCAAAGGTAGACAGTTCGGGCGTATGCCCATGGGCAGGTTTTTTTTAAGCGGGAGTTGAGTTAGACTTCCGGCAAGCCGGGTAGTGTCCTGGTTTCTGAAGGGACGAGAGTCCATTGTGTTTTTCGGGGAGAATCTTCGAAGTGACTGCACTGGCAGTTTTCCCCAGTGAATCTCTGTGCGTTGGAATGACAGCAGAGTTCCTTGTTAAGTTCTGTGGACTCGGTTACAGGTAATACCGACTTTTTCCATTACTATGCTTTCGGTAGCAGAACATGTTAGAAGATTGCCTAGTCTGTGAACTGCAGCTCACCGGTCCTCCATTTCAGAACTTATATTTTGTGCTCGAGGTAGCCATCCAAGACTATTAGTCTTTATATTGTCCAGAAATCCAGTGACGAAGATATATTGTGGGAACCGCAGATTGGCGGAATTTATGTCTACAATAAGCATTACTGCAGGGTTGATGGTAACCTGCTTATCAGAAGTACACAGCCGACGTCAGAACGAGGCCTGTGTTTTCGGCTATTATACTACAGCCTGATAATGTGCAATTGGCGGGGAATGCCAAGTTGCACCTATGCGTCAAAGTGATTAAGGTATCTGACGCGTTTAGTCAGTAATCCCAGGGCGACGCCACGAACTGTACTTATTGAAGAACATTGTATTGACCATGCACGAATATTCAAATGTTTACCAGCTTGCTGAATGCCTAATGTATACCTATCGATTTCCGGTCAGCATGACCTTGTTTACACTGACTGTTCCTGTTGATACCATGTGTGTTCTCGTCAATAAATGTTTTGAAACGTGCCTGCAGTGTTCAAGCATCCTTGACTACTGCATGTGAGTGTATGGGTTGCAGGGTCTACATATATACGAGCCTAAACACATTCGCGCCTTCATTCGCACCCACACTCAGTTCATCATCCGCTCGCACTACACACCTAACAACATGTATACTGTCTTGGGCCAGTGATCACCTCAACAAGAGAAAAAGTACAGTTACATTTTTGGTGGACCAGTTACGTGGGCTCTTCTGATACATTTCTGGTGGACAGAGCGAGAAATTAACATTTCCGTGGACTTATGCTACATTTATTACGCCTCCAGTGTTGTCCAGAAATTTACATTTCTACATGTGCTACATGTCATGAGGAACAAAGTGGACAACTGAGAATAACACACATACTCTATGCTTTCAAGTTTTGTCTACACAGGACAGAAATAGGTCATCAGCTGTTGACCCAGATAAACAGTGCTAGCATTTAAGTTATAATGCTACATAAACCACAACAGGACAAGTACTGAAGTTAACATCTAGGCATTTGCTACGTGGACCACAACTGCAAGTCAAGTCCCTTACAGTAAACGGTACCGCTGGTCGTTTACACGTTTCAGTCAACAACAGACTTTTCTACGCCCGAGCATTCAAGCTATATTGTTCGAGGTCAAGTGTTTGTAAACAGTACGTGGAAATTGTAAACATTCTATGTGCAAGTCCTAAGTCGAGAAGGTCATAGTAACTTTTGTTCGTGAATACCACTTTATGCTACAGTGGATTTGACATTCAGTGCGCGCTTGACATTTTGTTTCTGTGTTCGCAAGGAGCAAGTTAGTTACTTTAATATCATGTGTGACTAAGCTTTATTTTGCAACACATTGAATTGATTGCTATTTATGTTAATTGTACTATTGTTGTGTATTTTTCTTGTGTTTTTCTGCGGGTTTGCGGTTGGTGGGTCTTACAGTAAATATGCCACTTAATCGAGGGTTACTGTAAGCGTTCTGTAGGGATTGCAATTTTCTTAATTGAAATTTGCTAGCGACTTTTGTTGCTATTTTTTTTTTTTAGCTGTGATGACATCAGTTAGTGTTGTTTTCGTTATTTTTCCGTTCTTTGATTTTCGATTAGTTTTGTTTGTATCTGTTCTTCTCTCATTCCTTCCGTTTATTTCTTTACACCTTTTCGTTTATAACAGTGTTGCCATTTGTCTTGTTTATTTTTCGCGGTCATCATTACACATTTGTGTAACATTTTCTTTACTTTTTGCTGTATTGTTTATTTGACTTCCGCGAACGTTTTCGGTCATTGTTCTGTATTTTTGTCTTTGTATTTATGATTGTACTACATTATTGTCATACACAGTCTACATACATACACTTGGTCATGTATTATTATTATTATTGATAAGGTACACTCTTCATATAGAGATTGTTAATAAAATATTATTATATAAGATATTTATACAAGTTCTTTGATAAAAGACTTGTTATCCTCAAAGATTGAGACAAGGTGAAATACATATTCAAGTTCTTTATAAAAAAAAGACTTGTGCCCATAGTGAGTGGGATATAAAGGAATTATTTTCCACAGTAACAGTGCTGTCACAGAGAATGTACTCGAAATCCCCCTTGTTTTCTGCTTCGTCTGCAAATTGTAACGCTTTCACGTTGATATAAAAGCTTACTGTATTATTACCCGCCTTCTTCAATGAAACGTGTGCTGCATTTCTAAGAAAAACATTGAGACGTACTGCGTAATGACCTAAATTAATCCTAACATTAATTATATTACGTTACCAAAACGAACGAACAGATGGACAAAAGGATAGCGAGAGGGGAGGGCTGAAAATCAGGAACGCATGCAACACGCGACGCGCGATATACAAATGCTGGCATCACGCGTGTAAGTCTACAAGCACTAACTTTTTCAGACGGACAGTGATAAAATACACTACCCTTTCCCAGAGTTAGGTTTATAAATCATAACAAACTCTTATTAGAAAAGACAACATTAGATGGGTTTACGTTTGAACACATAACAGTACCCAGACAGCACATCTTCGAAACAGGAGGTAGAAGAAATTGCATATTTTGAACGCAGCCACGTAGCTCCTTTAAATTAGTATTTTTGGGTTCCTTAGGGCTTGCTGACAAATAATATGTAAAACGTTACGCAAATAGTCCAGGAATTAATAAATTATACCCAAAATAAAATATTGGGGGTGCCTGACAGCATAAAATCATTTCTGCTCATAAGATTTTTTTTTAACGTGTTTGAAAAAAATTTACGTTACAAAAATAGCCTACCATGTAAACTTCAAATTGATTGGAGCGCAACAAATGAAAGCCTAACCACGATTGGTCGGGCTATAAATACTATCTTGGTTGTTAGGGGAGACGGGAAAAGATAACATTTTTTCAAACACTTGTCGAAACGTGGCTCATTGGCCAGTCTCGCTGATATACACACTTGGGAGCGTTAGTTCGAAACCACTTGTTTAAATACACTTGATAAAGCATCAGTGCGTTGAAGCCAGCTTATATTTGGCTCAATAAAAGCCTGGAAGATAAGCAGATGGAAATTTGTGCCAGTTTGTGCCAGAATTCATTGCTAATCAACGTATCTGTGTTATTCGTATGAATTGTGGGACAGTGGTCTTGATGGTACTGAGCAGCATCTGGTCAGAGATTTGCTGAATCCAGAGTCGGACAGCATACTCCTTGGTCCTTTTAGCTATCAGTGAGGTGTCTCCTGAGCCCAGAGGAGAATTCGAGCAGAGGAGTCCTTCCTGCCGCCATCACTCAAGATAAGCAGAGTTGGCCAGCTGAGCTCAACATTATGTCCCCTCATCTTGAAATAACTTTATAAAAATACTATTCAGAGGGGAATTTACTTGTCTTAAAATCAGGAACTTTGAACATCTCAAATACTGGTCCCTAAAGACAAACTATTGAAGTCATGATGACAAATACCAACAGAGCTTGAACAAAACAAAACCAGTATTACCTCATTTTACTACTACACAACTGACACACATAGAACATTTGTAATAATATATGTCACTACAATATTCATATTAAATACATTCTGTACATAACTTGTAATTTAAATTGATTGTGATTCCTGGTTCCCTTGTAGTTGAATCAGGACACATATTCATTCATGCCAGTAATGAATACATATTGTTATTTGAAAGTTTATCAGTGACTCTTTTAAGATATCTTTGTAGAGTGTTATATGTATGTGAGTGTCACAGTGTTGTCAAGAGTAGTGGATTAAATTAAATTGTTTATCTGTCTGTTGTTGTGACTTACACTTCACCATACACATACCCTAGACACATAACGTAGCATCACACTATTCCAGAATAATTCTGACTGAGATATATAGATATGTGGTAGCAAGTAAGGTTATCTATAATACACTACTCTTAATAGATATAGATACCTTCACAGCTGATCTCAGTCAGTACACTAAGTTCCCTATAAGTATTTATAACATCCCACTTCACCACATATATTGGGGTCTCGCTCTTGGGATTTTGAATCTTTAACTATTAAAAATATTGGGGGTAATTCACTTCAGGGAATATAAGAATTAAAAGGTATCCTTGGGTGGAATTAAATAAGGTTGAGCTCACGGTGCCTGTGTTGTCCATTAGATATATAGTTAGAAATTGAATTGTTGGGTAGACATTATAAAAATTTACCTGATAGACAATGGCGGACCTGGCCAAATTTCGATCTGCTGCGGTTCAGACTGCAAAAGAGTTAGGATTAGATGGGCAAGTTATGGTTGCCTATGTCACAACGGAATGTGACAAATTTATTGAACGCGAAGAAAGAAGATTAGAAAAAGAAGCCGAAAGAAGGTTAGAGGCTGAAAGGGAAATTAAGAAGTTACAATTTGAAGCTGAGGCTGAGACTAAGAGGTTGCAGATTGAGGCTGACAAAGAGGCTAAGAAATTGGAAGCAGAAAGAGAAGACAAAAGATTAGCTGCAGAAGAGAGGAAATTAGCTGCAGAGAGGGAAGCAGAAAAGGAGGAGAAAAGATTACAAAGGGAACATGAATTACGACTAAGGGAGTTTGAGTTTCAAGGCCATGCTCCTGAAAATGGTGCCAGTCCCTTTGCCTCTGATGCTACGGTTACTCAAGGAGCCTCAACCTCAGCTATGAATTTTCATTTAGATCATTTTGTTGAGAAAGACGATGATATTGAGAGCTATATAAATAGGTACGAACTATTAGCTACCACGTATGGGTTAGAGAGAGAAAGGTGGAGCTTAAAGTTATCTCAGGGACTTCGTGGGGCAGCTTATGAAGTTTTTGCAAAAATGAGCAGAGGTGATCAGGAAAATTATGACATGCTAAAGCAGGCTCTTTTGTTAAGGTATGAAAAGAATGCAGAATTCTATAGAAAAAAATTTAGGAATGCTAAACTACTGTCAGGTGAAACCTATCACCAGTTCTCTGCACGAATAGAGACATACTTGGAGAAATGGACTTCTCTGGGGAAAACCCAAGATCTTAAGGAAATGGTCCTTATAGAGCAACTAAGAGAGTCCATGGCTCCAGACCTGAGAAAGTTTCTCATGGAACAAGGTGCAGAGAGGCTGGGTGAGTTGCTAAATGTTGCTGAAAGGTATCAAGCAGCTCAAGCAGAGGTAACAGGTAATAAAAAGAAACAGGTGGACAACTTTAGGGCACCACAGAACTTTAATAAATTTGATCCTAAGGATCAAAATAAAGGTAAGCACCAATTTGATAGGCCACGGTATGAAAATAAAAATAAATTCCCACAATTCGATGAAAGGAAATATGATGAAAGAAAATCTTTCAACCAAGGAAAAAGGTGGTGTAAAAATTGTAAGATGAACAATCATGACACTGACCATTGTAGAAGGAAACCTCCTCATTTTGCTGCTATGACATCGGGGAAAAAGGAAAAGAAGGGCAAACCTGAAGAATTACAGGAACCATACCACCCCCCAGTGTGTGAAGATGTCATCTGTAATGGTGTCACTATAAGATGTTTATATGATACCGGTTTAGATTACGATTCCGTTGTGAGTTCTCACCTGGTGCAGGCCGATCAATACACCACAGAAACAGTGGAGATTCAAACTGCAACCAAGGATGTAGCTACCATGACACTTCCCGTCGCCCGAATAAAAGTGAAAACGCGATATGTGGAAGGGATCATAAAAGCAGCAGTGATAAATGAGCCAATCTACCCTCTAATATTGGGGTGTAGATATGTCTTCTTGGGAAATCCCAAGAGACCTGTGATATTGGCAACAGTGCAGACCAGATCACAGTCAAAGAAGGAGGAGGATAATCCCATAAATACTCACCCAGATGAGATGAGGAAGGCACAGGCTGAGGACAAAACACTCAAGCCATGTTTCAAGAAGTTGCCCAAATCTCATACACCTCCAGGCAAGGGAGAGTTTTATATGAAGAACAAACTGATATATAGGAAGGCTGGATCTGAATCCAATGGTCACGGACAGCTGGTCCTTCCCACTTCATATAGGACTAAAGTGTTGGAACTAGGGCATGCGATTCCCTTCAGTGGTCATATGGGAATCAGCGCAACAGGACAGCGAATAGCTTGTCACTATTTCTGGCCAGGAATAACTGAAGATATCAAACGATATGTAAAATCCTGTCCAGAGTGCCAACGAGTAGCACCTAAACATTGGACTGCACCAGCAACTCTGGGGGAAATGCCCATAGTGGGAACACCCTTTGAGAGAGTTGCCGTGGATCTTGTGGGACCTCTCACCCGAACCAAGAGAAGGAACAGCTACATTCTGACTCTGGTGGACACTTGTTCTATGTGGGGAGAGGCAGTAGCCCTGTCATCGATTGATTCTAAACATGTGGCAGAGGCATTGCTCACAATTTTCACAAGGTTAGGCTTTCCCAATCAAATCTTGACTGATAATGGCTCTCAGTTCAAGGGGAAACTAACTGAAGAAGTTTTCAGGATCTTTCAGGCCAAACACTTCCATTGTAGTGTGTATCATCCCCAAGGGAACGGCCAAGTGGAAAGATTTAACGGCACATTGATGTCGATCCTGAGAAAGTTGGCACACGAAAAACCAGATACATGGGACCAGTACCTGCACGCCGCCCTCTTTGCTTATCGGGAGGTACCCCATAGTTCAACCGGTATGGCCCCGGCAACATTATTGTTTGGAAGGCCAATAAAAGGTCCACTTGAAGCTTTGTTAAGAACGTGGACTGATGAAAAGGCAGAGGAAAACATTACATCTTCATACCAATATGTGAATGAGCTGACCACTCGGTTGAAAACTGGCTGGAAACTTGCCAATGAAAATTTGAAACAAGCCAGGAAGAAACATGCTGCCTATTATAACAGGAAGGCGAAGGACAGAAATCTGGCTGTGGGAGAGAAAGTACTGCTTCTTTTGCCTGGGAGTCAGAATAAGTTACAAATTGGATGGCAGGGTCCATATACAGTTCTAGAGAAGGTGTCTAGAACAAATTATAAGATAGATAAGAAGGGGAAAGAAAAAATCTATCATGTGAATCTCCTGAAGAAATATTTGGAAAGAGAACATCAGGAAGAGACACACTTGTTGACCTTGTCCATCGCCATGGAGATGAAAAAGGAACCACTTTCATCATTTGAATATCCATTACACCCCTGTGAGACAGCAGCACAGGTGAAAATCAGTACACATTTAACGAAAACTCAGAAAGAGAGAGTGCAACAGGTTCTAAATAATCATGCAGAGGTGTTAACAGACCGACCAGGGCATACAAACCTATTGGAATATGATATGAAACTCATAGACTCCACACCTGTCTGTATGAAACCATATTCGATTCCGTTTGCTAAGGAAAAAGCTTTGAAGGAAGAGATAGACTATCTATTGAAGGAAGGAATTATTTCGCACAGTGAGTCTTCGTATAGCTCCGGTGTTGTACTCTTAAGGAAGCCCTCTGGAGAACATAGACTCTGTATAGATTACAGGAGACTGAACGCTATTACAGAAGGACAGGTGGATCCATTGCCGGATACAAATCAGCTGTTTGCCAGGCTAAATAAAGCTAAATATTTCTCAAAAGTGGATCTGAGTAAAGGATACTATCAGATTCCCGTAAAGCCTGAGGTTAGACCATACCTAGCTTTTAGTACCTCAGAAGGACACTATGAGTTTAATAGATTGCCATTTGGATTGAAGAATGCGCCTAGTGTCTTCTCTAGAATGATGAGAAAATTATTGGATCCTCTGAATAATCCCTGTATAACAAATTTTATGGATGATATCCTTATAGCAACAGAAACATTTGAGGAACACATTGACTCTCTGAACATGCTGTTTGATCGACTTAGGGAGGCAAATTTAACAGCCCGACCAACCAAATGTTGCGTTGGATGTAAAGAATTGGAATTTTTGGGACACACAGTTTATCAGGGAAACATGACCCCTGACCCAAAGAACTTAGAGAAACTACAGAAAGCCCCGAGACCACAAACCAAGAAGGACGTGAGATCCTTTGTCTCATTATGTGGTTTCTACCAGAAGTATATCAAAAACTTTAATTCCATATGTGCACCTTTAACGGAATTGACACGTAAAGGACTTCCAGATCGCATTACATGGACACCACAATGTGAAATGACTTACCAAGAATTGAAGGAAAAGCTCACAAGTAAACCCATTTTGAAATTACCTGACTTAAGTCAAGAATTCATAGTAAGGACGGATGCAAGTAATATTGGGCTAGGTGCAACTCTACTACAGAAATCAGATGCATTGGATGGGGAATTAAGCCCAGTGGCATATGCTAGCAGAAAGTTGAATAAAGCTGAAATCAACTACTCAACTAGCGAAAAAGAATGTCTTGCAGTAATATGGGCAATAAAGAAATTCAATATTTATCTATATGGGAAGGCATTTAAGTTGCAAACAGACCACAAACCTTTATCGTTTTTAGCACAGGCTAAGCATGAGAACTCTAGGTTACTCCGATGGTCTTTGCTTCTGGCTCCATATAATTTTAGCATTGAGTATATATCTGGAAAAACCAATTTGGGAGCTGATTTTTTAAGCCGCCATCCGTGTGATGAGAATCACCGTAAACCCCAGAAATAATAATAAATTTCTATATGTGTATATAGAATAAAGGACTGACATATAATGTCTGTTTTAAGAGGGGAGGTGTCATGAAATATTCTAATCCACATATATAAATTATTAGGTAAATATGAAGCCTAACAAATAAAATTAATAAAGAGAAGAGCAATGGTAAAATAACAGTGCTGTCACAGAGAATGTACTCGAAATCCCCCTTGTTTTCTGCTTCGTCTGCAAATTGTAACGCTTTCACGTTGATATAAAAGCTTACTGTATTATTACCCGCCTTCTTCAATGAAACGTGTGCTGCATTTCTAAGAAAAACATTGAGACGTACTGCGTAATGACCTAAATTAATCCTAACATTAATTATATTACGTTACCAAAACGAACGAACAGATGGACAAAAGGATAGCGAGAGGGGAGGGCTGAAAATCAGGAACGCATGCAACACGCGACGCGCGATATACAAATGCTGGCATCACGCGTGTAAGTCTACAAGCACTAACTTTTTCAGACGGACAGTGATAAAATACACTACCCTTTCCCAGAGTTAGGTTTATAAATCATAACAAACTCTTATTAGAAAAGACAACATTAGATGGGTTTACGTTTGAACACATAACAGTACCCAGACAGCACATCTTCGAAACAGGAGGTAGAAGAAATTGCATATTTTGAACGCAGCCACGTAGCTCCTTTAAATTAGTATTTTTGGGTTCCTTAGGGCTTGCTGACAAATAATATGTAAAACGTTACGCAAATAGTCCAGGAATTAATAAATTATACCCAAAATAAAATATTGGGGGTGCCTGACAGCATAAAATCATTTCTGCTCATAAGATTTTTTTTTAACGTGTTTGAAAAAAATTTACGTTACAAAAATAGCCTACCATGTAAACTTCAAATTGATTGGAGCGCAACAAATGAAAGCCTAACCACGATTGGTCGGGCTATAAATACTATCTTGGTTGTTAGGGGAGACGGGAAAAGATAACATTTTTTCAAACACTTGTCGAAACGTGGCTCATTGGCCAGTCTCGCTGATATACACACTTGGGAGCGTTAGTTCGAAACCACTTGTTTAAATACACTTGATAAAGCATCAGTGCGTTGAAGCCAGCTTATATTTGGCTCAATAAAAGCCTGGAAGATAAGCAGATGGAAATTTGTGCCAGTTTGTGCCAGAATTCATTGCTAATCAACGTATCTGTGTTATTCGTATGAATTGGACAGTGGTCTTGATGGTACTGAGCAGCATCTGGTCAGAGATTTGCTGAATCCAGAGTCGGACAGCATACTCCTTGGTCCTTTTAGCTATCAGTGAGGTGTCTCCTGAGCCCAGAGGAGAATTCGAGCAGAGGAGTCCCTTCCTGCCGCCATCACTCAAGATAAGCAGAGTTGGCCAGCTGAGCTCAACATTATGTCCCCTCATCTTGAAATAACTTTATAAAAATACTATTCAGAGGGGAATTTACTTGTCTTAAAATCAGGAACTTTGAACATCTCAAATACTGGTCCCTAAAGACAAACTATTGAAGTCATGATGACAAATACCAACAGAGCTTGAACAAAACAAAACCAGTATTACCTCATTTTACTACTACACAACTGACACACATAGAACATTTGTAATAATATATGTCACTACAATATTCATATTAAATACATTCTGTACATAACTTGTAATTTAAATTGATTGTGATTCCTGGTTCCCTTGTAGTTGAATCAGGACACATATTCATTCATGCCAGTAATGAATACATATTGTTATTTGAAAGTTTATCAGAGACTCTTTTAAGATATCTTTGTAGAGTGTTATATGTATGTGAGTGTCACAGTGTTGTCAAGAGTAGTGGATTAAATTAAATTGTTTATCTGTCTGTTGTTGTGACTTACACTTCACCATACTCATACCCTAGACACATAACGTAGCGCCACACTATTCCAGAATAATTCTGACTGAGATATATAGATATGTGGTAGCAAGTAAGGTTATCTATAATACACTGCTCTTAATAGATATAGATACCTTCACAGCTGATCTCAGTCAGTACACTAAGTTCCCTATAAGTATTTATAACATCCCACTTCACCACATCAAGTGATTTTTTTGTTACATTATAAACAAGAGGACCATACAAGGTCTTTGTCTAAGACTAAGAGAGTGAAATAAAGTGAAGTGAGTATACAAGTCTAGCATTTCAGACTTGTCTCCCATTGAAGTGGGATAAGGTAATTAGTTAATTTTTTCAGGTTACTGATCTCATTAGACAGAATGTCTACATTGGATTTCTTCATCCAGCAAGGGTTGACCCTTGGTAAGTCTGGTAAAGAATTAGAAGAATATTCATCTGCTCAATTCGCCATTGCATTGAAGTCAGAAGAAAAGAAACAAAAAGAGGAAATTAAATTGAAAGCAGAAGCTGAACAAAGGAGAGCAGAAGCTGAACTAAAGAAGCTAGATGCTGAGAATAGAAGATTAGAACTTGAAGAGAAAAGGTATCAAAGAGAAGCTGCTGCAGAGGAGAGAAAAGCTCAAGCTGATGAAAGAAAATTCCAGATGGAAATGGAAGACAAAAAACTTCAACTTCAAGCTGCTGCTGAGGCTGAAATTAGAAAAATGGAACATGAGGAAAGAAAACAGAAAATGGAACTTGATGAAAGACTCGCAACTTTGGAGTTAGAGAAATTGAAATTGGCTAGTACGGGTGCTCAGCAAACAACTTCGAGTACGACAAAGGAGTTTGTTAATAGGATTAAATTGCCTCATTTCAATCCTTTAAAGGATGACGTAGCAGATTATCTAGATAGATTCCAATTTTTATGCGATACGCATAACATAAAAAAAGAAAAATATGTTGAACAACTGATGGAATTTTTTACAGGTGACACAGTGACTACTCTTATGACAATAGACGAACATGACAGGACTAATTATGATGTTGTCAGAGCAGCATTGCTAAAAAAAATACCAACTAAAAGAAGAAGACTATCGTCTTCGTTTTAGGACAATGTTGCCAGAAAATGGAGTAGATTTCTCTGATTTTGTTACAAAAATACGTCGTACATTTACACGATGGGTTGAGTTGTCTCAGACTGAGAAAACATATGAAGGTCTAATGGACTTATTATTGCGAGATAAGGTTTTGTCATCTGTTAATGATTCTTTTCTTGCATTACTTCATGAGCGTAAGCCTAAAAACTTAAAAGATATGGAGGAATACTGTTGTCAGTATGCCACCGCGCATCCCCATGCTACAGTTAGCAATTCTAAAGTGAAAGAAGGGTTGCCAGCTGCTTCGGCAACACCATATGGCCCTAATTTCAAAAAAAAATTTCAGGGTGCTCAACAAAACTGGAATAGGGGAAGTAATCAGAATTACACTCAGAAGCGGAGTAATCCAACACATGATGGTTCTTCGTCTATGAATTGGAGACAAGATGGTAGTTCTCGTAATTTTAGTGGTAATAATTTGAGACACTTTCGCAAAGGCTATCCAAATAATAACTATTCGAACTTTCGAGGTAATCATTCTCGACGTCAAGATTATGACGATGGTGAATTTAGAAACCGGGATTCAAACCGGAATGATGATTACAATAGGCAATATGATAACAATTACAGGGGAAATGATAGTCGAAATAATTACAGGGGAAATGATAATCGAGGCAGACCTAGATTTAACAAAAAAAGACCTTTCCAACAGGCAAACTCTGCACAACAAGAGTTTGATGGAGCCTGTAATACAGTAAATGATAGTGGTAACTCTAGGGCTATCACTGGTTGTGCTTTCGATTTTGGGAGAGCAACTGAATGCCCCCAATGCTTAACATTGTTCGACTCATCGACTGTATCTACTCTAAGTTGTGGTCACCCTCTTCCTGCTCTACCTGCTACAGTTGCGCATGATGGGAGAGGATCTCTCATCTTACATAAAGGTCTAATAAATGATAGGCTAGTCTCAGTACTTTTCGATTCGGGATGTACTACCGTCGGGGTTAGGGAGTCTCTGATAGATCCTTGCTGTGCCACTGGAAAAACAATCAAATGTGTTACATTTGGTGGTACTATGGAAAGTTATCCTACTGCTATTATTAGGATTGACACTCCCTTCTTCACAGGAGATGTCCATGCATGTCTTCTTCCTAATCCTATTGTGGATCTTATAATCGGTCGTATTCATGGGGTTAAGGAATGCACCCCGCAAAAAATTTCTAGTTGGGAGAAAAAAAACATTCAAACGGTCAATGCAGTGGTGACAAGAGCTCAGGCTCTTAATCCCCAACTTCATCGGATAATAGTAATGAAGTTGATAGCCAAGACGAGCACTTGGTGATTTCCCATGACTCGTTTGTTAAACGTCAAGAAGAGGATCCTTCTTTGAAGAAATTCTTCCTTCTTGCAAAGAAAGGGGATCCCAATCAAAATACGAATCACAAATCGTATATTACTATGAAGAATGGTATATTGGTACGGATGGTACAACACTCGGACAAGTCTATGCACTCGCAAATTCTTGTGCCTAAGTGTATGAGAGCCTTAATTCTTCAGCATGGACACGATTCTCAGTGTGCTGGACATATGGGTTTTTCCAGAACTAAAACTAGAGTCCTGCGTCCTTCTTTTGGCCATTCGTGAATAAAGACATCCAAATTTATTGCCGATCTTGCAAAATTTGTCAAGAGGTCAAGTCTAGAGGTCCGAGACATGCTGCCCTATTCAGGCTGCAGATATTCCGATTCGGCCGTTTCAGAAAATGGCTATAGACATCATTGGTCCGTTCAAAATTATGTCAGCCAGAGGACACCAATTTATCCTCACTTGCGTGGACATGTGCACGCGTTGGCCAGAGGCTATTCCTCTGAAGAGCATATCAACTGTCGATATCGCTGATGCTCTTTGGCTCATATTTTCTCGTCTGGGATTCCCCGGAGAAATACTGTCGGACCACGGCACTCAGTTAATTTCGGACGTTATGTCTCAGGTAATGGCTACGCTAGACATTAAAAGGTCTCTCAGTAGTATTTATCATCCAATGTCCAATGGATTGGTAGAACGTCTTAACAGGACACTAAAGAACTTGCTTGGCAAGATAACGGAGGATCATCCGGAGGATTAGGACAGGGTTTTACCTGCAGTCCTCTTTGCCTATAGAGAAGTTCCCAACGAGCATACAGGGTTTTCTCCTTTCGAACTTGTCTTTGGTGCGCAACCGTGCGGTCCGATGTCCTTGTTACGCGATTTGATAACTTCTGATAATATTGACGATGATACACAATCGTCATATGAATATGTCATTGCTCTTAGAGAAAAGATTATCGAATCGTGCAGGTTAGCAACTTCATCTTCCGAATTTGCGAAAGAAAAAGCCAGGCGATTTGCTAACAAGAAAAGACGCCTACGTCAACTTTGTCCTGGAGACAAAGCATATGTCTTACTTCCCTCAAGAGAGAATAGACTTCTCATTTCATGGAAAGGTCCATACACTATAGTCTCCAAAATTTCCGATGTCGACTACATCGTCGATGTGGATGGAAAGCATAAAACCTTCCATATAAATATGCTAACAGAGTTTATTGAACGTCCAGACTATTTGCAGCCTATTTTCCAGGCGACGGACGACTCTCCAGTACAACATGGTCACATCTCATCCTTGTCCGTTATACAGGATGAGGAAACTATTTTTTCGGACGTTAACTTACCTCTGCCTGCGATTCCACTGAATTCAACGGAATCGTGGAGGGACGTTACAATCTCTTCTAACTTGTCTTTTGAGGAGCAACGTCAAGTATCCTCTACGCTACAATCATATCAGGATGTCCTTACCGACATTCCTGGACACACAGATGTCATAGAACATGACATCATACTTACTGATCGTAATCCGATCAGAGTAAGACCATACCCAATACCTATTCATTTTCAAGCACAAGTCGAGAAAGAATTGGATGAAATGATTCAACTGCAAATAATTGAACCATCCACTTCAGCTTATTCTTCGTCGATAGTTATTGTTCGAAAGAAAGACAATAACATACGTCTTTGCGTTGACTATCACAAATTAAATCAAGTTACGAAGTTCGATGCTGAACCTATGCCATTATTAGATGATCTACTTATTAGACTTTCTAAAGCTAAATTCTTTACTAAACTAGACTTGTCGAAAGGTTATTGGCAAGTCCCACTGACGGAACACGCCAAACCTCTCACTGCTTTTTCGACACCTAGGGGTCTGTTTCAATGGAATTTTATGCCTTTCGGGCTTATGAACGCCCCAGCGACTTTCGTGCGCATGATGCGACGAATTCTATCAGATCGTGCAGATGTCATCGCATATTTAGACGACATCTGTCTTTTCAGCGATACTTGGGAAGAACACTATTTGGGTCTAAAGGAATTGCTATCTACTCTACATGAGCATAGTTTGACTGCAAAACCCTCTAAAGCTTTTGTTGGGTTTAGTGAAATTTCCTTCCTAGGTCATCGAGTTGATCATGGTCTGTTGAAGACAGAGGACCAAAACATTTCGAAGATATTAAATATCTCGGTTCCGAAGACAAAAAAGCAAGTGCGTAGTCTCTTGGGATTGATACAATTCTATGGAAGATTCATTGAGAATCTGTCCTCCATTATGGCACCACTTTCATCGTTATTGAAAAAAGGTTCTCCTAATATGGTGCGTTGGTCCCAGGAATGTCAATCTTCATTGGATCAGGTTAAGAATTTGTTCTCATCTCATCCTATCTTAAGACTACCAATGATTGATAAGACTTTTGTTCTTCGTAGTGATGCCTCTTCCACTGGGATTGGAGCGGCGCTAATGCAGGAATATTCAGGAACTCTGCATCCTGTAATGTATATTTCTAGGAAGCTAAATGCGGCAGAAAGGAATTACTCGGTTTTAGACCGTGAATTGTTGGCTATGGTTTGGTCCATTCTTAAGCTACAAAGGTTCCTTCTGGGCGCGCATTTCTTTATGGAAACCGACCAAAAAGCTCTTACGGCTATGCAAAGTAGGGATTTGAAGAGCTCGAGATCTACTCGTTATGCTATTGCTCTTCAGCCTTTCCATTTCACGGTGCGAGCTATCCGTGGTTCGGATAATGTGATGGCGGACATATTGTTCAGATGTCCACATGATTCCAGTTAAATCTTGTGTCCTAGTTTTACCTGATACACTTTCGGACTTAGGTCTGTCCTTAATATCCTAATATGTTGTAATACAAATGTATTTGGATGATGTTTAGATAATTTAACAAATTTCATTTTGTCCATCCATCAGTGATATGTTGCTAATATAGCATTGTAATTCATGACATTTGTATATTGCTATAATTATAGTATTTAGTAATGATTGATATATGATTGGTATTGCCAGCAACTTAGGTTTCTTTAATGGTACCCCCTTAGTTTGTTTGGCTTAAAGGAGATATTTTCTCCTATGTTGGGAGATGATTTGTATCCTCTTCAGACGCTTTGTTTATGCGTCTATTGTACCTGATATTAGGTTCATTTTTTTCATGAGCACATAAGTGATACTTGTGCAATCTTGCTCATGGACATATTATAAAAAAAAAAAATTTCATTTTTTTTTACAGGCGGGTGGTAGTAATATGTTGCTGTCATTTTTGACGGAGTCATCTGTCAAGTTATTTGCTTATGTTTTTATCATAAGAATAATTGTGTCTTTACCTGCGATGTCAGGTTGATTACGGGTTGTCTTCCCTTGTTTATTCATTCATTGTGTTTGACCTTTAGGGTCAAAGGTAGACAGTTCGGGCGTATGCCCATGGGCAGGTTTTTTTAAGCGGGAGTTGAGTTAGACTTCCGGCAAGCCGGGTAGTGTCCTGGTTTCTGAAGGGACGAGAGTCCATTGTGTTTTTCGGGGAGAATCTTCGAAGTGACTGCACTGGCAGTTTTCCCCAGTGAATCTCTGTGCGTTGGAATGACAGCAGAGTTCCTTGTTAAGTTCTGTGGACTCGGTTACAGGTAATACCGACTTTTTCCATTACTATGCTTTCGGTAGCAGAACATGTTAGAAGATTGCCTAGTCTGTGAACTGCAGCTCACCGGTCCTCCATTTCAGAACTTATATTTTGTGCTCGAGGTAGCCATCCAAGACTATTAGTCTTTATATTGTCCAGAAATCCAGTGACGAAGATATATTGTGGGAACCGCAGATTGGCGGAATTTATGTCTACAATAAGCATTACTGCAGGGTTGATGGTAACCTGCTTATCAGAAGTACACAGCCGACGTCAGAACGAGGCCTGTGTTTTCGGCTATTATACTACAGCCTGATAATGTGCAATTGGCGGGGAATGCCAAGTTGCACCTATGTGTCAAAGTGATTAAGGTATCTGACGCGTTTAGTCAGTAATCCCAGGGCGACGCCACGAACTGTACTTATTGAAGAACATTGTATTGACCATGCACGAATATTCAAATGTTTACCAGCTTGCTGAATGCCTAATGTATACCTATCGATTTCCGGTCAGCATGACCTTGTTTACACTGACTGTTCCTGTTGATACCATGTGTGTTCTCGTCAATAAATGTTTTGAAACGTGCCTGCAGTGTCCAAGCATCCTTGACTACTGCATGTGAGTGTATGGGTTGCAGGGTCTACATATATACGAGCCTAAACACATTCGCGCCTTCATTCACACCCACACTCAGTTCATCATCCGCTCGCACTACACACCTAACAACATGTATACTGTCTTGGGCCAGTGATCACCTCAACAAGAGAAAAAGTACAGTTACAGTAATGAAGTCTGATTCATATCTCGGCATCACTCAAAAATTATCACCGTACAAACCCCGTGGATGTAACTGACCAATGAAAAGCCAGCTTGGTATAAATAGTGTTGGAAGATCGCTAGACATGAAGGAAACAAAAGTGTAGATGTTAAGGATATTTCGGAAGGCAGTGTGCAACTAATCATGCAATACAAAGATAAAGAAGGACCCAATTCGATAATAGGGATCATTAGCTTTAGGCAGATAGCTATAGATTCACTGGATGTGTTGTAGAGCCGAAGTTATTATGAATAGAAGACAGTGGAACATGAACCATGTTGTGTTTTTCCCTGTTTCGGCTGCTCCATTGAATAGACGGATAAACTATAGGATAAAATGGATATCCATAGTGATAGAGCTCAATTATATGAGTAAAATAAGCATAAGATGGAGGAAATCGGTGCAGAAATAAGGATTCCAGAATTATTTTGGATTCACTTTCTAAGCACATTTTGCCTTGCCTACACGATTTTGGATTCATGCAAAAGTACCTTGGTCCAGTTGTCACCTCGTACATCCACAAGGCCATTATAAAAGGGGAGAGAACGCATGACACAGATACACTCGCCGCCTATTTCAAACTACAAACACAGAGCACAAGCATTTATATCAACTCCGTTGCCATCTGCAGAAGTGTGAGCAGACTGTGTAACCATTAAAAGCCTGTCTGTGATTGAGGGTAAGCGAGATGTTAATTAAATATATATATATATGTAAATATATTATTCAATGTGTGTTAAAGAAATATTGGAAGGTGTAGAATCATTGCGTTATTTCTGGAGGAAAACCCGAAGTGTGTAGGTATAGTTTAATTGTGTAATTATTAAATAGAACGAATGGATTGAGCAAGTTGGTTGTGGAAAGCGTTTTAAAGATATTATGCTTGTTGGAAAGAACTATCCGAACTGGAGGAAGGAATGACTATAACAGATTGATTTTCTGTATTATTTGATATATGACACCATGATTACCATAAGGCCTATATGATTGTATTGAACAAATCATGGACAGAACTGTAACAGGTGAATTACTGAACTATTGTGCTAGTACTTGAACAAATTGTGTTATTCATGACTTACTATGTCTCTTGTGGCTAAACACAGTTTGTCTGAACTGTCTCATACTACCTCCTATATGGCTAAGGAGACAATGAACGATACTACGTAGGTTGTATATATTGTTTTAGGTTACATCCTGCCCTGAGTGTCATACGCAATCTCTAGTGACCGTCAGCAACTAGATGCTCAAGTTTGTCACAGCTTTTGCCAGTATTAACTGTGTCATCTTGACGAGTGGAGGACATGCAGTGGTGGGGTTCTATCCAATCATACTGCTGTACGAGGCCTAGGAAGGACTTTGTTTCAGATAAGTAGCTCAGTGTTGGGCTACTCTTCAATTTTCAAGCAACACCAAATTAACCTTCCTACGAATAGATTATGTAATGATGAAACCTTGTGGTGTATATAGAAGACATTTGACAGTCATATGAGTCATAAAGTAACATTTAGATTCATCTATTCAAGAAAGCACAAAAGTAGAGACAGATTCCACCAGGAAGCAAGAAAACAGTGAAATTGAACTATATTAGTTTAAGAAAATAACTGTACGTGTGTTATATATATACATATATGAAAGTGACCCAAAATTTTATTTTGTATTCAACTGAATTTTATTTGAAAAATTAAAAAAGAACAAAGAAGAAAAGATCTTGTACATAAATAAATTATAAATTGTACCAACAGTCTTTATCGAATTATTTAAATTTGGTTTAAAGTTCTTGTTGTGTAGTTAATTACCCCTAGCAGAGTCATTGTCTAAGGATAGTCTGGAGAGAAGCCCATAGAAATCTAGATAGCACAATTACCATCTCATCTAGGAACTTATACAGCTTGACTATACCTTTGATGTCGATACACCATTACTCTTTTCAGAGAATTGGGTATTTCTTGTAAGACCAGTCTCTTATCTGGCACTATCCTGGTATCATCTGATACATCTATTTGTCCAGGATAATATCACCATCATTATATCTTTCCTCTCGCTACAATATAAAACCAATTCCCACAAAAAGCACAGCTGACAGCGCAGGAGAATGTTTGATGCAGGCTTTCTGCAATGGGATCAGCTACAGTGGTAGCTCTATGCTCTGCCAGGAACGCACAGAGAAATAAAAATAATGATTTTTGAAACTTTGAAACAAATACTGAATGACAAACTGGCATCGGAAGCCGGAGAACGTAGGCATAGGAGTACGGTTATATGTTGGATAAGCAGAATTTCTGAGGCCAAATTTTGTTTAACATCTTTAATATGCCGACTGTCAAAGCAAAATCGTCTCACAGAAAAAAGGGTTTAAAATAATTAATAACTTAAACCTTCATGGCTGGTACCAGAATTCCTAAGCGTAACAACTAAGACAAAGACTGACTTAAGAAAATCAACTAGTGGAAATATATATATATATAAATGACTCACGTTTTCGTGTCTGAAGTGGCACAGCATACGTAGCTCCCTATAGACACGTAAGGCAGATACTACATTCTGGAAGACATTGGACATCTTCTTCAAGGCCACGCGTTTGCCATCCCTAGGATCTGTCACCGCCCTGCGAGAAGAGAAACACAAAATTGA